>OY735208.1:42976281-43248781 GCA_963457665.1 Thysanoteuthis rhombus | reverse complement strand
AATTGCAAGGAAAATCATTTAGTTACACATGATGCCCTTGATGGGCTGCCACACTCTAATCTGATTGATAATCCCATTTGGTGCTGGTGTATTGACCTCTGGTATTGTAAGTGGAATGAGGACTCGGTTTCCCTCATCACCTTTACATCCTTTCAATGTGGGATCAAGATTCGGGAGATCTGATGCTATTGTAGACTGCTAGAAAGAAGACTGTAACAGAGCTCTTTCTACGTTTTCTGTAAAAGTTTCATTTATGTGGGAAGAGCAATGATCCTGAAGGGTTTTTTTTTCTGGCTTTTTAGGGTTCGGGGACCATGAGTTGATTCTACATTCGGTTATGTTCTTTGCTTCAAACCTATTCAAAGCCGTTACTAATTAAGTAAACAGCCCCCCCCCTAATGACAGAGTCAATATAAGCATCAATAACTCGAAGTAAATAAATTTGAATTCCTTCTTAGAGCTTTTTTCATTATACTTGTCTTTCCTATAGCATGATTTTCTGCAACAGTATCGCAACCGGATATTGCACGGGCTGCAAGAATGCCAGAGATTACACTTTCATTGCGTGTTGGAATACCACTTATATCAATCAAATTACGCTCTCTACACGTTCCTTGTAAAAGAACAGTTGCGTTTAGTCCTAAATTCCAATAAAAGTGCACAAGGAGTACAAATACATTGGTGTCATCACATGAACCGCACACCGATCTAGTACCACTCTCAAGGACAGAACGAAAAGCTTGTTGAACTATTATAAGATCAGCTTCTTCGAGTATTGTTGTCAGGTCTTCTCTTTCAATGGCAATGCCATTGTGTACTTAGGTAGGTGTTATAGAGGAGCCAGTCACAATGAGAGAAAATTGTTTTCCTTGAAGCAGCTGTAGACACTAATTGGTCACATACAAGCTTGATTATCTGCGATTTACCATGGCTGCTGGTGGGAATCGTTTATTTAGCAGGAAAAGGAGAGGATGCCGTCAGCTTGTGAGTTCGAGAAGCAGATTTACCAAGGCCAGATATTGTTGAACATTTGATTGTAAAGTCAAATATCTATCAAAAACCAGATTTGTGTCACATTTTCAAGCAGCTTAAATACGTAAGCACTTACATTGTCCACGTAGTCTTAAAAAAGTTTCTCTGTGGAACAATTGACTACCCATAGTATTGCAGATCCATCGATTACAGTAAGCTTTACTGCACGAGATAAAACTTTACATCGTATCTTCTTTCAATTAGAATTTGCCTTGGCTGCCCTCAGGTCACAATTGTCTTCAACAAGGCATGTTGGAAACAGTGCCAGCTCATATTTCACTATGTTTTCAATTTTGATTGCATCATTAGTTAGTTGTGTAGCGATGACTCTGGAATAGTCGAGGGAAGTGTCCATAACATCATTAACTCAGACAGATTTCTCAAGAACGTTGATCGTTAACAAGCTTAGTGAGTGGCTTTTAAAACCCTTTGGGCAACTCATCTTGAAACTTTTTTGCTAGCTAATTACCAATCTCTACACATCTATCTATCTTGACATTTTTGTCTGAAAGCCTACCCGTGTGAATGTTCACCACCTCATGTGGACAATCCTCTGTAGAAAATAGAATGATGCGTGTAGACCAAAAATGTCCGTTTGTGGCAATTCCATCTTCCTTGTTAGGTTACATCCTTTGTTGTTTTAGAGCAATTGAATCTAGTAAGTTCTTCCCCATCACTCTGGATGTGTGAAGATTTTTGGTCCGGCGGTCGGAAGCCTTTTCGTTTTGTGTAATTGCCCATTCTGCATAACAATAGTTTTATCATGATGTCTTATCAAAAAGAGTCCCATTTGCCTTTCTGATGCCTCATGGTTGGATGTCTGGGAATAAATTTCACGAGACGATCTTTGAGTAGCTTAGTGATTTCAATCAAGTGCATTATTGCTGTGATAATTTTGATAAACACAAACAGCATAAAAGGGAACATGAGCTTAAGAGTGTAGATGTGCAAAGGCCAATTGGCTTCTCTGCTTGTCCTGACAAGTTGTATTGCCAAGAAAGTAAGCTTAATAAAGGCCTCTACCACCGACAAACGTGCAGTTTTACTGCTAGTGGCAACCAGTTCTAATCTAATCATCAAATCATTATAATATTTCACAGTTTCAACGAAATGAGGTGCATTACCTTTTCTACTTATATGCCTAAAGATTGGATTTTCTGTGAAAAGTTGTTTCCAACACCAGCTTTCAATATGTCATCCCGGCTGGTGTTTGTCATTCATGTGTCAATGCAGCCAATAAAAGACATCAACGTACGAATTTCACCAAGAGAAGGGTAGAAACCTTTCCACACATCTGGCTGTCACCAAGTGACTTAAGTAGTAATACTGAATAATTGCTGGTCATTAGTGAAAGCTATATAATCCTGACCAGGTTTTTCAGCTGCTGACTATACTGGGTGTTGTGTAGTCAATATTGTGTCTGGTTAGGCAAGCTTCACATGGATTGAAGGAAAGTACATCACATATATGGCAGGTTAGGGCCCTATCCCTGAATTTCTGGCAACGTTTGTATTGCGTCCATCGTAGCTTTTATATTGGTGAACTTGTATTTCGTTAGTTTTCAACGAACTTAGTATTTTCGTGATCTTATGTTTTATATGAAAAAAGAGTTCTTCTCAGTATTTATATGTTATTGAGCCATTATTGCAGCCATGCTACAAGTTTGTTTCAATCCATTTGGTCATGACATTTGGCAATCGAAGTTATATGCATCACCTTGAAATTCATAAAACTTTATATCTATCGATAAGTAGAACACCTTTCGTTCTGATGACAATGTTTCATAAGATTTTGAGACGCAAAAACATTAATAATTTGATGATAAACAGGATTAAATAAAACTCAAACGGATTTAGTTTCTCTTGGATATCATATTCATAGAAATTTAGTATTGTTAGTTTCCAACTTATATTTCATAGATATTTGATAAAATCAAAATTGGTTGTTGGGTGACTTTGAAAAACCCATGAGGTTTTCTTAAAAAATATCATTCTTAAATTAAAATCCATTCAAACCTGAATATATTCCATTTTTATTGAAATTAGACATTAGCACATTTTGGGAGAGCCCCTGAGATGTGCTTGTGGATTGGACAAAAATTTTTGATGTTACAGACGTTTTAATCGACACACATGGATTTTAGCCAAAAATATGTAATCGTTGCTACACCATAATGAAGCTTAAGATGAGTATTATTTAAATTTCTGTTAGTTTTTGGACCATTTCTTTTCCTGTGACATATAATAGGTGCATATTCAGACAACTTTGATTTCAACCCCGTTGGACCCAAGTCCAAATGATGTCATTATCGAATTGCCCAAATATCCAAATTTGTTCAAGCTTTGTTTGATGGTATCAATTGAATTCTGATTCAGAACTTGATTAAAAAAAAGCAAGAACAGACTACACTGCTATTTTCCATGATTTCCATCAGAGCGTCCTCAAGAGGAAGATGGATAAAATTGGCGTCAGTTCGCTACCAAATGAGACTCATGGCATGCTCTTGTGACAAATGCAGAACCCATTACAGCTGAAGAAATTAAAAATTTAACAAAATCAATGAATTAGCGACTAATATCAGTGATTTCAACGTAAATCCTCTGTATCAGATTTTAGTTTCTCATATTGTATGCTGTTCATTTATAAGCTTCAGCATATGATTTTTATGGCTTGTTCAAAATTTCTTGATTCTGTATGCTATTTAATGAATTAATCAATATATAACTTATGTTTACTGTGTTTTTTTACCCATGATCGATAATTTGGCATAATAAATATTGAAGAATCACGAAAAAATACTCTGTATTATTCACCACCCGTACATTCTAGTTCAATACTCGGTGGCATTGCATCATAATGTTATGCTAATATTTGAATAAAAGATTACCAAAATTCTCCCACATTCTTTCCACGTCACGTTGTGTGATCGTTTATTACATATATGCATGCAAATAGACACACACACACACACACACACACACACACACACACATATATATATATATATATATATATATTAATCAGAATTTGGTTTGAAAAAAGACCAATAATAAAATGTGATTAATCACACACTTGATGTTAGTATCCTTTAACATTTCATCACTTTTGAACTTTATGAATGGTAATTTCAAACAGGTTCTTTATATCAGTACAGGGAAATCATTTATAGGAAAGCTCGTGGAGAAGAAACAATTCATCTGGCATTAAGCTTGATTTGGATGGAAGACACTTGAAGAAGTTTTTTAAAAAACAACGGACGCAGTTAGATAATGTAGATCCGTGCTTGAAACATTAAAAGGCATTTAACTTCTCTGGATTACTTAGTTCAAGGTTTTAGGATAATTACCCCATGACATCATCAGCATAATAATAATAATAAGTTATATCTATATACATGAATATACAAAAAGACCAGTATCACCAAATTTGTTTGTTCATTTGTTTGTCCATCTGTTCAGTTTGCTGACCCAAATCGATTTTATTGAATTAGCGAGAAAGTTTTAGTGTGGTTTGAATCCACATCCGGTGGGTTGAGAGTCAAACAACCTAACTTTTACGCAAAGCTGGCACATGGTGAATATGAGCGTGAAATGTCATCATAATTGCTAAAACATCATCATTCAGTACCACTCATCCACATTTCCTTCGTCTCTCTCTTTTTTTTAAATCATCATCAGCAGCAGCCTATTAGCGTTTGTCGATTGACATCTGAGCGACAAACAACAGTAAACAAACCTAGAGAGCAAGTTCTATGCTGAATTTTGTCCACACTGTTCAAAACGATTTCAACGAAGCGATACCGTTTGATTCAGAATTAAGAAAAGCAGAAAAACATATAAGTGACTAATTCAAGCTTTTTCGATACGTTGAATGGGAGCAGTTAAAAAGTATCCCTTACACCCCTTTTGCTAGGATGGTTTTACATACGATGAATGAGAGCTTTTTTTATGTTTAACTTGGACTGCATTCCAACGGAGCGGTACCATTATATTTCAGATTGAAGAAAAAGTCACTTACTAATGAAAATACACATACATGTCTCCTATTAAATTTCCAAAAAGTAGTATCTGGAATAATCCTCTATTCAGGGTTGAGCGCTCTTTAAGTGGGATAACTCATCCATTGTAAGCTTATGCAATGCTCTTCCATAGGAATAGAGCACTCTGGTGGATGAAGAATTTCTGCGTAAATAGATATATCGCTTAAATTCAGCTATACTGACTGTCCAGTTCCGTAGAGGTAGGATATCGGCCTCCGGGTCTGAAGTGAAGGTTTCTGAAGTGGATGGGATAATGGAAAGACTATAGCCACACTGAAGAGATGTAATACATTGAAACAGCCATCTGTGGATGACGCAATAGTATATATAAGTATAGATATTCATATAGAGAGAGAAAGAGTGAAAGGGGAGAGGGCGATAAATAGATTAAACAAAGCAGAAACAATTTTATGGGTTGATTAGCATTATAGTTACATGTAAATAAAATCACGAAAATGTATTTTTTTGCAGTAGTGTTGAAATTCCAGAATTGAGACGATTGATTGAAAACACCCAAGTTTACAGAGGAAAAAGTTATTTTCGTAGTTGATAGCCATTTTGTATACTCTGAATTTCGACAACAACAACATTCAATCTGGAATCGGTAGGTTAATTGCATCCTGATAAATAAATACATTTATGCAAATACATATGCCGGTATAATTTGACCAAACAAAGCAAATATAATCCCGTCTAATGTAGAAAACTAATAATAGCAATAATAACAGCAATAGCAATAGCAATAATAATGATAGCAATAATAATAATTATAATTATTATTATTATTATTATTATCATAATGATAATAATAATAATATTGTTAATAATAATAATAATAAGAAGAAGAAGAAGTGATAGGCCATCACAGTCAATAATTAACCGACCGTAGCGTCGAATATTGAATACATGTAACAAGATTCTAACGAAGGATAAATATGGTCAGAATAGATTCTGCTTATGACATCATAGGTGTTTTCTGCTGAAACACAACTAGAAATTTTCAGAATCTGAGTGTTATCAATAAACTCGTCAAAATAAGGCCCCAAAGCGGAAAAAAAACAACTTTTTCCAAAAATGAAAAAATAAAAAAATAAAAAAATTCTGAAGGGGAGTACTAGGGAAGTACTAAGGGAGTACTGATACCTATTTTCAAGTCTGTAGACAAAACGGTGAGGCCAGGAGCACTAGAACACAAAAACAAACACATAAACAAACACTCTCACACCCATTAAAAGGATAAAACCTTTCTCTGTCTTTGATTTATACGTTTGTTCAGCTATTGTAACCCATTTTTTCAACAATGGTCAGACAACTGGAAAGTACATGGCATCAGTGTTGGAAAGTGGGGGAAGATTAGGAAAGTACAAACCACATCCCTACTCTGGTATGTGAGGATGTTGAGAGAAGGGCAGGAAACCTGAGAAGACTTACTGTAACTTAGGTTTCAGCTATGACCATCACATATCTGGTGAGAAAGTGTAAACTATGTCACTGCAATAGGTTGTGATCAAGCAGAAAAGGATTAAATACTTGAGAAGATGTCAATCAGTCTCCGGTGATGACTGCCAAAAATCTCTTGTTAACATGCAGACGCAAATCCAATTATTACACCGGCGAACAAGGAAGCTCATGACGATACACAAGGCTCTACACCCCAGAAATGACACAGACAGACAGTGTGAAGAGGATAGATGTCGACAGAGTTGTCAGTATAGGAAACTGCGTCCATGATATCAAAATGGGATTAAAAAATGAGGGTGCGAGCAAGCAGTGAAAATATTATACAAAACGTTCGAAACAGTATAATGAATGGGGGGGGGGCAGCAAAACAAACAATAAACGAAGAAAAATGGGAACAGAAACATCTACTTGGGGAATAGAAAAGATAAATACAAAATGTCACAGACGACAGATCACGGACATGGCTGCGTAAAGGGAATCTGAAGAGAGAAATAGAATCGCTTATCATAGAATCTCAAAACAAATGCATTAGGACAAATGCTGTCAAGGCGACCCAAACAAACAGCAAATGCCACGTATGTGAAGAAAGGGATGGGACTGTGAACAATAAAATCAGTGAACGTTATCCGAAGCACTGCTGTGGACTGTGAGAGTGTCAAAAGAAGGGCTGGAGACTTGAGGAGACTTGCTGTCACTGTTTCCAGCAGTGAACACCAGGCAGCTAGTGTGAAAATGCAAATAATAACATAATATTATAATTTTTCCGCTTTTTATCACGAAGCTCAAGTCGGTTTTGTTTTCTGCAACCATCAGGTAAGTAGCATGGAGGAAATGAGTGAGGTAACCCTACTCGCCTTGAGGATAACCTTTCAAAATTCTGGTTTTTATAGGGATCAAACAGAGACCTTTGCAGTTTCATCCCTAGCAGGGAATATGCTATTATCTCAGCTACTGGATAGCCTGAAGTAGAAGTGGGTTAAAATCCTTTTGCCCGTGGCATGACTAATTTCTTTCTTCAGCGTTTATAAATAAGAACTATTCAAATTAGCCGGAGCTGTAAAATGATTTGATGATCAAAACATAATTATTTTTGACAACTAATAAGTAGTCAGTAGGCAAATAATTATGAAATTATGACGACGTAATGAATGCAAAGAATGAAACAATATTCGGATCTTCGATGTAGAAGAAAAGCGTCCAGAGAAGTCTCACGCTGGGACCCCAAATTTATTAAACCATCGACCCTTCCATGATATCTCTCATCGACTTGCAAGCATGTACAAAAAATAATGATAAACTTATATCATATTCCTTTTCTCGGTCTGCATTTGTTACACGCTGATTGGTCAGTTAGTGAGAAACTGACCAATGACGGGAGAGGAAATTGCAGAACGCAGATATTTGAATAAAACAGACGACAGAGACAGTTCGTTTCTTTGTTACGGAGTTACAAGTTTGTCTTTTCTAAAAAGCTGGGTTAAGATTCGGATTAGCTAACTGGAGTATTTTCCCATGGAGACGTATAACTTATTTTCCTACTATGTTTCATGTAGAAAAAGACAGAAGAAAACGAGGTTATGTAGTTTATTGAAGGGAATCGGAAGAGAGAGTAGGGGAGAAAGGGAGTAGGTAGTTTGATAAGAGAGGGGGGAAAAAGAGGGGGGGGGGAGAGAAATATGTTTTTTACTGAGAGGGTAGGAAGAGGTAGAGGAGAGGAATAAAAGTTAGGCAGTTTAATAAAATGGGTAGAAAGAATGAGGACAGAACATGTTGGGTAATTTATTGAGGGTATAGGAAAATTCCGCATATGAAACTTATAAATGTTTATATAACATTTAGATAAAATCATGGACAGTGAGCAAATATTGGAAGGGATAAGGAAGAGAATTAGAAAATACTGGCATAGGGTGTGATAATAGCAAATAAATGAGATAATTTATGATCTTAGGTGTAAACACTCGTGGAATAACCACAAGTTGTATCAGTATAAATATTTGATTAAACATGCTATCTCAGAGATGGTTTCGTTTGACTTGGGTCCTATTCTTTTTCTAATTAAAAGAAGTGAACTAAATGGAAAGAAATCGAACGAAATTCCTTTCGTTTCGCTCCGTAGTAAAACGAAATGAAAATATAGATACATGGAAATTCGTACACGAAACAAGAAAAATTTTTTTGATACGAAACTAACTCTGAAAACTATATCATTATCATCTATCATCATCATCATCACCATCATTATCATCATTTTTTTTTATCGTCTGATGTTGGACATAGACTTCCTCCATGATTTGCCAGACCTGACTATCATCGCGGAGTCAATACTTCCTACTCTGAACTAGTTTGTCTCGCCATCTTATATGACCAACATGACCAGCCCATTGCCATTTGAGCATTCTAATGGATTCTATGATGTCTTGGACTCCTGATTTTCACTAATATACTGTGCTGTCTTGAAATCCATCCACGTGAGTTTTCCATGTGCACGTTTCATGCTTATCAGTTTGAGGGTCGGTCTCTTGGTTAGGCTCAACGTTTCACCTCCAAACTCTAGAAATGAATGGTGTGATTTTCTTGGTTCGCTGGTCGTAACACTGGACCCTTCCACTCGGGGTTTTACCATTTTGCAAAAAAAAAAAAAAATACAAATAAATATAAAAACCCACTATTTCGAAATGTGCTTTCTTCCCAGTGAAAAATTCAGTATTTTTTTTTTCAAAAACCAAACCAAACCCAAACATCTCCATTCAAATACACTCATGATTCCGCACTTGAATCAACGAATTGATTGTATTGACAAACAGATAAAGACGCATGTCGTATCGAAATGGTCCATACAGACTAAACTTGTGAACCGTTGTTGATGAACTCTTCCACTCAAGGGTATAAATGTGTCCTATAAAAATTCCTCTTATCCACTAATTGAAACTATTGACCTTGAAACGGATTCACAATTCTTTTTTTTTTGCTAAATTGTTCCATACAAATTCAAATATATTCGTGAATTTATTCACGAGTATCAGCTAGTATGAAATGAATAGATAATAAAATCTACCCTTCATGTATATAAGTTATATCTAAATCTTAAATGTGTTTCAGAAAATTGAATTTTATTCCTATTTCTAATAAGAACGTCTGCTTTTGACCCCAAAAGTTAAATCGAAGCCCGACGTTTAACGACTCCCTTTTGACTCTCAAACACCGGCCCTTGGATATTTCCATTAATTTTCGAGTCAATATAGATTATTTCAGAGATCCCTTTTTACACAAAAGAACATTAATTTTCCAAAACAAATCTCCTTTCTTTTCAATGCACTTGACCAAACGATTCCACCGTAATCGCATCGATCGAACACTCTACAATGAAAATTTCTGATCGCAATTAAGCTAATTATTGTGTTCGACTACGAACCCATTGATCAGCATTCAAATGCATATCTGTTGATATGTAAATAGAGTTATTGCCAGAACCACCTGGTATCATCAACGTTTTCATTGAAAAAATCTAACAAATGCACTGCTAAAAGAAATAATGAATGTATTTATTGAGAGCCAAAACAGCGCGTACCTCGAACACATTTTCGAATCCGAATTTTCTGTCAGTTCTCTACAGCTCTCCATAATTCCTCTTTTTGAAATAATTTATAACAATAAGGCAATAAAATTGGGTGAAAAAACTAAGAAGAGATACCAGCAGCAGCACTAGTAGTTGTGATATTACCTACAGATGTTGCTTGCTTACTTCCAGCGAAACTCGCCAGCACAGAAGTAGTCTATTCTTTCTGTATTCGCAATGAATAAATTACTTTTTCAATTTAAAAAAAAAACAAGCGTGACCATTGTTGGAAACAAAGTAAGTGTACAATTTAGCATGAAATCACATTGTAATTTGAAACCCCACGCTCTAAAAATCTATTTGGGGAGGAATTATGAAAAGACAACAGCACTTTTTTTCTAGACTTATTGAAAAGTAAAAGTTTAGATTTTCAGTCTATCAGTGCTGTCTGTACGCATAACACATGCATAGGCACCTAGCCAGTTTCAAAACTGAAGGTAGCACTATTGATATTGACTATATAGACGCTGACAGTTTTCGTTGACGGTTTCGTATATATATTTCCCATATTTAACTACCTATGGATCCAGACTTGTGCAACACCATGTATGAAAAGATCCATAAGGCTGAACAAATAGAGTTCGCGTGTATGGCTAATGCATTCGGCCTAGTACCGCTGCTGGGATTATCGAAGATGTACGGCTGAGACAATCGCATTCCAAACGCCTTCATAGCAATTCTATTCAAATCTGACAATTAGATGAAGGATTATTCAATCAAAAGTCATGCAACTTACTACACAATGTTAATACGTCATTTGGTGATCTCGTGTTTCGATTGGATAATTCTCCAGCGATCAGATAATCCTCTTACCGTCTAAAATAAAAACAGTGTTTTGGTGGATCTTTGAGAGGCATGTATATTTACAGGAACTATCATCTTGTACTATTCATTCTAGGGAATAACCTGATGATTTAGAAAACTTACTATTTCCATATGCATTTAAAACATATATCCTTCTCTCTCTCTCTCTCTTTCTCTCTCTCTCTCTCTCTCTCTCTCTCTATATATATATATATATATATATATATATATATATATATATAATGACAAATTTTCAGTATGGTATTACATTTTAATATCAATAATGCGTTTCGCTATATCGTAGTTTCTACAGATCGATTTCAGATTAAGAATACAGTTTGTCGTAGTTTTCCTCGAGATGGTCGATGTCAGATGTTGAGTGTGTTTTGCTTTTATGATGATATTTTAGATTTTTTTGGAACCTCAACCCGAAGAAGCTATGACATCGCAAAACGTATTATCAACATTAAAACATATTTTTTTAAAAATCGAATCGTCATCACACTTACATGTTGTCGGATATTATCATCCATCATCTCATACACTTTCACACACACACTCACTCTTTCACACTCACATACATATATATATATATATATATATATATATATATATATATATATATATAAGTGACTACTCATGCAGAATTCAACAAGTAATATGGACTATTGAACAGAATCATGAAAAGAAACGCTGGGTTCGTTGTATACGGGACAAAGAAGAGTATTTTGAAAGACACGGTAGGAAGCATAATTTTTGTCCAAAGTTATTTTTTTCACGGTCAGGTTATCCGGCTAATACACACACACATACACACACACACACACACATATCTATATATATCTATATCTATATATATCTATATCTATATATATCTATATCTATATCTATGCATGCGTGCGTGTGTATTTATGAATGTATATTTATCTATGTTAATATATGCATATACACATATACATATATATGTCTTTATGTGCGTTATCCAATATAATTCTCTTTGACAGACAGACTGTATTTGTGTATGAGTATTGATGCAGTAATATGTGAGTACGAATAATGTAGATATAAGCATGTCTGCATACTTGCACGTATGTTTGTATTTTTTTTCCATGAAAATATGTGTGAATGTATCTGAACGTATGTGTCTATGGTTCAAGTATGTCTGCTTTCGTGAATGTGTCGATATGTATTCAGCTGCTTCTTACTGTGCCCTCGTATGTATACCCGGCGGGGCGGGGGGAAGAATGTTCATGTGGGTGTTGAAACAATCCGTTGGGTTCATGAGAAAAGTTTCTAATTTAAAGCTTCCAAAAATAACCAACAATGGACGAAAAATTTGTGACACGAAAAAAATCTGAAGTTGAAAAAAAAAATGGTTTACATCTGGAATAACAGAATGAAAATCATTGTACACAGGAATGGTTTGTTTAATGTTTTCTGGCGAAGACAATGTTAAATCTACGTAGTCAGCATCTCGAAGTAACAGATAGGGTGTTTTGATATCAACAGTCCCGAGCCAAGATCAGATTCAAATGAACTTTACATATCTCTGTTTGCATATCAAGTATTTACTTTAATAATGAACGGGGTGATTTTCTTGGTTCGCTTGTCGTGAATTTGGACTGTTCCAATGGTGGTGGAGACGGCGATGGGGATTTTGCTGAAAGAAAAAACTTCGTGCTCACTGTTTCAAACTGTGCACAATGCCCGATAAACAAATTTATTTTTATAATAAAAAAAAAAAAAGAAAAAATCTGAATCCAAATATATCTGCGATTTTTTCCACTAGGTTTAACGAGTAGATCATTAGAAGAAAAATGCAGATCAGTACTTACGTTGTATAGCAATGATAAACAATACTATGTCCGTGGCTGTCGTTTGTGGGTTCGATCCTCATCGGATCTCTCAGTACCAATATAAATTCATGCTCTTACTATCTACTCTGATGATTCGTTGGTTCGCTGATCGTAATAGGGGACTCGTCCACTAGCTGGAGAGTAATAACGTTTTACTAGAGCCCCTTCTATCACCAGAAATTAAGAACACTTCTACTAAAACAAATCTTGAATTGTTTTTTAGTAGAGGGCTAAATTTTACTTGGTAGTGAGCTTGACGACGGTGATATTATAATTCGTTTTTCGATTGATGACGCTAAAATAAATCTATTAGACTTCTAAATGTTCTCCACAGATTGATTCTATCATATATAGACAATTTTCACTGAAAAGGGGACAGCAGTCTTTTATAACCAGATCAGACATATACCAGAATGATACTCCTGTCAAACCTACGATTTTTTCTTTGGGGGTGGTCACTTTTTTTCGTGACAACTCCGTGGATCATGTGGAGCTAAATTTTGCTTGGTAGTGAGCTTGACGACGGTGATGAAAGATTAAATGAAAAAAGAAATGAGCTTCCGATAAGACTCGAACCCACACCCATTAACCATGGGAGCACCTATGTAAACCTACGTATGTGTTTATTGATCTCCAAACTATTATAATTCGTTTTTTGATTGATGACGCTAAAATAAATTTATTAGACTTCTAAACATTCTCCACGGATTGATTCTATCATATATCGACAATTTTCACTGAAATTTAAAATTGCAAAAGGATTTTATGATAACCCTGTTATTCTCCCAAAGGGGCAAAAGGGGGCGGCAGACTTTTATAACCAGATCAGCCATATGCCAGAATGATACTCCTGTCAAACCTACGATTTTTTCTTTGGGGGTGGTCACTTTTTTTCGTGACAACTCAGTGGATCATGTGGAGCAAACTTCCAAAGAATCTCATAGACTGGAGGGTAACCCTACCGTTCATTATCGTGGGAAACCCTCTCCAAATCAAGCTATATATATATATATATATATATATATATATATATATATATATATATATATATATATATATATATATATATATATATATATATATATATATATATATATGTATATATATGTATGTATATATATATATATGTGTGTGTGTGTGTGTGTGTGCATGTCGAGTATGTGCGTGTATAGTGTGTGGGTACGTGTGTGTATGTCTGTGTCACAAAATCTTTAACTCGGTCATAAATTTCCTATATAAAAGCGAAAATTTACAATCATCTTATCTTTGACATGAATCACACGGGCATTTAGCCTGATCATAAAATTTACACCTAAGTTGCCTTAACAAAATAGTAATGAAAAATGGTTAAAAGTAACTATTTAGATCTGAGATATCAACTGGTTAATTAAAAAGTTCGACAAAACTCATTTTTTTTTAGATCCCATTGTTATGAGAGGAATTTTATTGGATTCTTGCAGAAAAATGTCATTATTGAACCGCCATTATTGTTAATAATCTGATCCAGGTTGCTTTGAATCAAACAGCGGAGGGATTCAGTGTAGACGATGACAAAACTTGCTCCGTCCTCGCAACTAACGCTGCGAAGACGTCAGGGTGACCTACAATCCTCCCCCTTTTAGTGTAATCGGATTCTGTCAGGTTCTGTCCTGGGCGACTGATCTCCTGCGAATGTGCAAACTTTTTTGTGACTACTTTTTTTTGGGGGGGGGGGTATTGTATGCTGACTGGCATCTCTGCGGGGGACAAACTAACGGTATATTTACTGTGATGACGTCGAATGAACTTGAATAGGAGGATATTTTTGCGTCAACTGATGACGTCAACTGAATCAGGAAGTAAAAGCACATCTGTAAGATCAACAGGTGCAGGTAGATGGTTCGGCTGAATACAGGAGCGAATATACACGGTCTGTCCGGGAAGTATCCAGCCAGTCTTTCTCTGAATTTTTGAGATGAGGTATTATTATTATTATTTCTATAATTATTCGGACTATCCTCATGTTGGTTGTTTTTTTTCATACAACGGCCTCCATCAGGTATCATCTGGTAGGTGTGGGGGAAGTAACGAACCGAACCCTTTATTTAACCAACGGGGGTATATTGACCGCACTACCCTCTTAGCATTAGTAGTATTATCATTGTCTCACACTGGGATTTAACTTAGAACATTTAGATTACTTGCAGTAATTCTGTCCGATTCTCTAACCCCTACACTATGCGTCCATACGTAGTTTGTCCCCTGCGGAGATGATACCTGATGAAGGCCATAGAGTACAATAGCCGAAACTTTGTATGAAAAACAACCAAGATGAGGATAATCCGAATAATAATAGAAATAAGTATCCAGTCAATTTGAATAACGCGAAAGTCAGTAGCGCCGCCCTGATTAATTCGTTTATCTCTTGTCGGTCGTAGCCAGGCCCGTCAGTAGGGGTCAACGAAGGGAAAGGGTGACTTTGGCTTGAACTCCACCTTAGGAGGATTCACAGGATCATCACAGGGGGCTCTGTAAACGGTTCCCAGCGGCTTATGGCTATGATATTAATGGACGCTCGTCCATCCAGGTACTGACCAGGCTCGACGTTGCTCAACTCTGGTGATAATGCAATGTATTCAACATGATATAGTTATTACCCACGGCCGTAATGTGCTTGGAAAACAATCACTGGGGATCTTACTACGCAAGCAGATACATGATCTCTCCTGTCGGGTTACTCAGTCAGCAAAGAGGAGTCTTCAAATGAATTATTTTTCACGTCTCATGCAGAATTTTAGGGCAAAAAATCGCTATACTCGACCAGATTTTGCTCCCTGCGACATCTAACTTTTCCCCAAAAGATTTCAGATCATGGGCGAGATTATGGAAAATGCAACAGGGCAGCTGATGACTACACCAGAAGAGAATTTTGAAGATTTTTTCCAAAAGTGCAAAGGACACTTGGATAAGTGTGTGAGATCTCAAGGGGAGTATTCTGAAGCGGACTGAGTCACTATTTCCCCAGGTAGGCTATTCACTTGTAAATATCAAATGGTCAGTGTTGGATTGTTGAGCCAGTTTTCTAGAGATGACATTAGCAGCTTTCTCGATTAGATTTGTGATAGTTTCGATGGCTTGCTTCACCTCCCACAAATTTTCAAACTAGCAGCTTATCTCATGTTCATCTTGGTATTTGTTTTTGGCCCTCGTTGGGATGGATAGAGGTTTTTGTAGAATTCTTGGGAGTGATCAACAATTCGAACTGTTGTTAGGTTTTTTTTTGTCTAACACACAGGCCATTTGGCCCCTTCTTTACTGAGATTTTTGTTGATGGTTTTGTATATCCTAACCTTTTCGAGAATTTCCTCCCTAAATGAGTGTGTCTTCTGTTGTATTCTTTTTGTTTGTTTTTTTTATGGTTTCGTTTAGTTCGATTGCTTCAATCGTTTCTCTTGATGTTGTCAATAGTCTGAAGTTTCTGTGTCCTTCAAAGATATTCCGGATTTCATCAGAGAGTTTATTGGTGGCTTATCCCTTGGCTTAAAAACATTCGCAGCTTCAATCTGAAGGGTTGTTATTTTGTTGTAGAGTTCATTGATGTTGCTGTCGTCAATGCTCTCCTCTGATATATATCTGCAGTTCTGATCGAGTGAAAAATATCGTATGAAATCTTTTTGCATGTCAAGTGATTGCTATGTACGGCAGAATATTTTCCTGCGTTCCTTTTAGGTGTTGAATTTTACATCTCACCATTCTTCGGCCGCTCCTTACTGTAATTTTATTTAGAACTTGGATATCTTAGTCTGTTTCAAGCCATCAAACAGTTAAAGAAGGAAAGATACCTGGACTAGATAACTTCACCATAAACTTTATCAAGGAAGCTGGCGAAGTCATCACTAAAAATTTAGCCCGACTCAACGAATGCTTCAAAGATTGTAAAGTCACAGGCGATTGGAACACTGCAATCATCAAGCAAATATATAAAAAGGAGAACCCAAAATATCTTGGCAACTACCAGCCAAATCGGCTGCTCAACTGGATGTACAAACTCATTACTAAAATAATTACCGACCGAATCATTATGACCACAAAAACAAGCAGACTTTTTTTATTCGACCATTAACCATCTCCATACAGTGAATCAACTCTAAGGGGGAACGTCAGAATCTGAAATGCTTCCGGCTGTAGGATTTGTTTACTTGAAAAAAAACTTTTGACACTGCATAAACCCTTCATATGTCATAATTCTATAAGATATCTACCGACTTAGCAGTTTTTCTATCAGGCTATATAAAGCCTCCGAATCCATTCAGTTCAAACAAGGAGTAAGACACAGCGATACCAGTTCCCCAAACCTCTTCATAACTTACCACGAAATGATATCCCGAAATTTAGACAGGAGAAATAAAAGGATGATAGTTGATGGTGAATACTTCAGATTTGTAGGCGACATCGTATCCTCCACCAGAAACCTTCAAGAACTTCGGATTATGTTAGATGAACTTAATGAAGAAAACAAGAAGTTTGGTATCCACATCAACTACGGTATAACCAATGTCATCAGTAACTGGTACGTTGAGGGTAAGTATACAACGATCAAAATCGAAAAAAGCAGAGCTACAGAAAGCAAACCCTTACATCTACCTGGGTCAACAGATCCCTATGAAAACATCAAAAGATGAAGTGATCGAAAGAAAATTCTCACCAAGTTGGTCAACTTTCGACAGAGCGAGCTCGACCCTCAAGAATAAGGAGATCCCATGATAAGAAGAGACCGCGCCCAACGCTTCCTCCGAATAATCACTTATGTTGCTAAAACATGGAATTTGGATTAAAGATTGGCTTTCAAACTAAAAACCACACAGCATGCACGAATGAGGACCATGCTCAACATCACATGGAGAGGTCGAATGGCAGCACAGTATAAAAATAAAAAGTCAGGAAGATCATTAAACCCGTTTGGAAACTCAGATGTTGATGGGCTGTCAATGTTGCAAGAATTTTCGACAACCACTCAACATCACAACTAACAACGTCGATCCCAAGAGATCATTTGTGAAAATATTGGAACCACGACGTCTGCGACTGAAAGGTATAACGAATATGCTGTTGCTGCTGCTGCTGCTGATGATGATGATTAAGCAGCTAGATACTCTCCGGATAGACTTCTTATTCTTTGTGATAGTTCAGTCGAATTGAAAGCAGAAATAGCAGATTGTGTTGTGGTGTAAGGGGGTTAGGGAAAAGAGGATCTGGTGCATTGGTTAAAAATCTTTGGAAAATGTGATAATCACAAAACTTTGCTCTGTACCAGGTCAACCGAGGAGAGATATGAGTATAAGAAAACTGCGTACCGAAAATAATTTCAGTGAAAAGAAATAATAGCTTTACAAAGTCCTTTATCTAGGCTCGAACACCAAACTAAAGCACCAAATGGGAAATACACAACAGTGTCTTCCCCCAAACAAGCCACTCTTGTCTCGAACTTGATATTACTAAGATTGGGGGAAGTAGGCAGGGGCCTTGGTCAAGAATGTTGCATACTGTCTGATAACCGCTGGACATTGCCGCTCATAAGCACAGTGATTATATGCAAAATTGTGACCGGCAAAACATAAGAGAGATGATTTAGACTGATTCAGGCATCTGTTTCTGCTTTCCTCGATTTTGAGGTTCGTTGAGTGCTATGGCTCAGGTGGAAGGCTTGGAATACGGCAGTATGCTTGACTTCTTAGCATTTTCTATCATATAATTCTTTGTAGGATTCAAATCACCTGCAAACATGCCTTAAACCTATGTGCCTTTTCATTATTAAAATCATTCTTTACTGTAATCAATTCATCAGGGTCAATCGTAGCGAAAATCACACGCAAGGTTTCTTTGTGTACATACACATATATATACATATATATATATATATATATATATATATGTATATAAATATATGAAACGTATACTACAAGTATATAATAATCGAAAAAAATCTTTATTCCAATAGCGTTCAATACTTTTAGTACAGACAGTGTGTCTTAAATTTGGAAATTTCGTCGATAACAATGGTTAACCTTCGCTATTTTCAGCTCATCGGATAGAAAGTGTAATCAGGCCTGCAAATATTTTATATACTAAAGAAAATTACTTCCACTTTGATTTGAAACGTGACTGTTGGAGTAGGTTGTAATTATATATATATATATATATATATATATATATATATATATATATATATATACACACACAATACAAATCAGGAATGCAATATGATATAATATAATATGATATAATATAATACAATATCCAACGTATGACTGAGCTTGTATTATAAAGTGTTCGATACATTCAACTTCAAATTCAAGTTGGTTTAGAGCAGAGCTCAAAATATAATTTGCTAGACAAACACGTTTATGTTTCTGCCATGTTTGGGCTTCTTTCGCCTGAAGAATCCCAAACACACATATATATATATATATATATATATATATATATATATATATATATATATATATATATTACAGTAGCTCAAGTACCCGTCAGCAGCGGGTAAAATATTTTGAAATGTACGAGTGCTAAAGTCTTCCCTTCACTTTTGACCCCTTTTAAGGGAAAAGGGTTTTCCTTCACTTCTGATACCTAAAAAAAGGGTTATCATCACTTTTGATCGCCAGAAGGAGAGGGAAGTCTCCCTTCATTATTGACCTTTAAAAACGTGGAAAAAGGGAGAAGTTGCCCTTCACTTGAAAGGGGTGTAAGATATTAATTTGTAAATATGTATTTTGAATCGAAAGCAAAGTTCTCGTAATTTTTAACGCATTGAAGAGGGGAATGGGTGGTATTTTCTGATCGATTGTATCTGAGAAACTCAGGAAATGTCAATCATTTTTTTCAAATTTTGCTTTTGTGACTAAAGAAGTAAGAATTTGAAATCATCTTATTTTCATTTAGACAACGGGCATACTTTCAATTACATAAGGTATGGAAAACAATTACACGTGAATATCACTATCCTGTCCACAAAAGGGAATAATAGCCTTAATACCCATACGTCACGCACATGAAGAATCAGAAAATAATACTCATCAAACCGAAACATAGTGCAAGATGTAATCTGTGGTACAAGCTTGCAAACCATTATTTCACGATTCATTCGAGTAGGGAATGTTTGAAAATAAGGCTAGTTAGTCCCTTTGTTTCATTGATTTGAGAAAGAAAAAATTACTACCCCAAGTAGCTTCTAAAAGAATCTTCATCTATTTCCTTACACAAACGATTGGTAAAAAGTGAAGTACTGCCTTCACGCCGGCAACAGTTTCAGATATCCTAACACAACGCCACATAAGTTTCTATATCCCGTCTTCACTTCGAAGTTCGAGTTTCATGATATGTGAAATTGACAAGCAAGAAGCACCCGAAGTAGCGTCACTCACTTCACGATACAATTTAGGGGTAGTCTATTACAAGACCACAAGAGTTGGGTATCAATTGGCATTGGCATGCAAGATTAGCTTACTACCTGTATATACATGATTTGGTGCCCCAGGTTTTCCATGAGATATGATGCATTTCGATATTACTGAGTAGGGCTATGCACTTAAATATTGGGCCCTAAATTTGGAAGTAAAACTAGCATCCGTACATTGACCCTTAATGAAAAATTCCCAAAACAGGTTTTATCTTTTCGTAAGCATTTTACTCCAAACCTAACTTCCTAACTTTTCAAGCAGAAAATATTCTCAAAAGTTATTTATAAAAAAGCTTTTCCTATCGTTTTAGTTGAGTGGGTTTATGATGAAATGTCAATTTCTTTAGCAGGAAAAAACTATAAACTGGTATTTTATCGTGAATTTCTCACAATGAACAGAGAACAAACGTTTATTTATGTAAAAAGGATTACACAGCGTAGAAACTTGTTTGATGAGCGGAGGGGGATATTAGAGTGTTTGCATGTCTTTCTTCAAAGAGTCGCTTGTACTATTAAGGAGCTCTCAGAATCGAGAGAATTTTGAATTTAACTGCCCGGTAATCCATTCGAAGTGCAGGGCTTAGAGAGTAAAGTAAAGATTGGGACCCCTCCGTTGAGTCGCGTAAAATCATTGGGGGTCGTAGAAATGTTTAAATAGTTAAATTATGTAACTGAAAGGTTTTTTTTTAAATTATCTCTATACAGAAATTTACTCATTATGATGATAATTGTTGAACAGTCCAATGGTATTCGCTAATCAAAAAAAAAGTTAATTTTGTTTTTGTTACGTTTTGATAATTTTTTTTTGAAGATACTATTTTGACGGCAAAACAAACCTGAATTGTGAAAATGTGGCGATTTTAATAATCTGGTGTTAGTTTGATTTTTAAGTTTAATTTCTGTTAGATCCTGACAAAAGAATATTAGATAGTCTTAATAATCATTGCTTTCATAAAAATGAGCCAGGAGGTCAAAAACTTGCCTCATTAAAAGGGGTCCTTTATGGAAAAAAACGTGTTTTATTGATGGGTTACAAGCATCCCAAATAAAGTCAAATTTCCGAAAAGTGAAAATAGAGTTCAGAGCCGTTATCGTGGCTGCGCACCACCACTTGCTTTCACTCTTACATCCCAGACAGTACCTCCCATCACTCTGGCAACTCAGACTAACATACCATCATCACCACGTTTGAGGTCTGGGAAACTAAAAGATATAAACAAATAATTGCTTCTTGGCTTTATACCATTCCAGAACACGTCACTTTTGGTAAACGGATGGTTTGCTGAAGTGTATCTAGTATCTTTTTGTGTTCGTATTAAGATTCGAATGAATAAAGGTCAATGTTATTTTATGTGGACGTCCAAGAATATTACAGAGATCTTTGGATAAATATATCGCTGATTCCTAGCAATATATCACCTGAACAAGACAAACGAGAAATACAATCGGGGATTAGTTGCACAAGACTCTTAAATAGATTTTTTTAACTGAGAATATAACGCCTTTTATATGAAATTACTGAGAACCTTTACTCAGAAAGCTAAAAACCTATACACAAGTACTAATCCAACAAAGTTCGTAACGACTTCTTCACCAAGACATCTGTTAAAAGTTGCCCAAATACTGAAATCGGTCTCTATCAGTAGGCTGAGTATCGATGTAAATAGCTCCTGGAAAGCTTTGATCACAGAAGCTCTTTGAAAGCATGAGTCACCTAATCGAATGGGAGCAACTCAAGAACTCAGTGCCAGAATATAGGAATCATTATTGAGAAAAAAAGAAAGTACGTGACGTGTCAGGTAGAATGTAGCGATGGAAACACTTCTCGAGAAGTAACATCCACTTCCCAGAACGAAGGAAACCCGAGGAGGGCCGAAGGTTACAAAGCCGAAACGTTGTAAAAAAAAAAAAAAAATGGGCAAAATAGACAAAGAAAATATCCCGACTACACCACATGCAATGATCAAAACAACAGATGTAAGACAAGAAGGGTCAATGTTATCTTACATTGAGATGCCACTGTAAGCCTAAGCCCGAGATGGTGTAACAAACTCAGAAGTTGAAATTCTTCCACGCAGCAACAATAGGTCAACCTTTTGTGGCAGCTGGTTTGGGTTTTTTGTTGTTTTTTTTTTTCGCTTTATCTATATGATAAGGAGCTGACTCGCTTTGTTGAATTACGGACTGGCTGTTGAAATTGGAGAAAGCCAATTGAGTCAAAAATTTCAAAAAAAAAAAAAGGCCAGAAACATAAGATGTTGCTAGGAAACGTTTCTAGACAGAACTGACAGGCAAGATACCACACGTTGTAGAAAAGAAATAAGCCGAAGTTCCTGAAAAAGATATTTTGTGTAAAAGTTGGAACTTGTTATTCATCACGTAAAATGTAAAGAAACATTAACCCATTAATTCCGAGGTTGCAATCATAATAGTTATCCATAACAAAATAAAAGCCTTTGCTTACTGCAAGTTATCCATTGCAATTAATCCATTGCAAGATAAAAACCGTTACTCTCATTTATAACTAAGTTGCCATCAATCATAATAAAACGGAATTTGTTTTGAGTTAGCCATGGAACAGCAATGACAGAAACTTCCGGTGTCTGCAGTTAATGGGTTAATAGACAACAGGTTTGGGGACGGTTAACCTAAAGAAATTCTACTTAATGTGTCTGTGATTCCTTTTTCTTCATCACAAGTGGAAGTAAGACAAAATGTCTGCATATACACGGCCTGTCTGGAAAGTATCCAGCCATTTGATATTAATGGGAAAAATAGCCTACCTAGGACAATGGCGCCTTAGTCCACTTGAAAGTACTTACCATGGGAGTGAACACGCTTGTCCAAGCGTTCCTTCCGCTCTTTAAAACTGTTTGCAAAATCTTTTTTTTTTCCGTGGGGTGGGTATCAGCTGCCTTGTTGTTTCGTACTTCACGGTCTAAATCTCTTTTTGAGGAGACAAAAATCGCAAGGAGTCAGATCTGGACCGCAGTGGGATTAAGAGATCTAAGTAAATGCGATGTTTCCCAACCAAAAAACCCCAAAAAAACACACACACTCACACACACCAGATGCAAAGAATAACTCCCTCAGTCATTGTGAATGCGACAGTCACACGGCACACAAGCTCACTCAATGGGGTCACACTGCTGACTGAATAACTCAACGGGAGAGTATTTGCTCAAATGTTCATAGTGAGACCCACCGTGGTTGGTTACCAAGTTGCATTAATGCCACGCAAAGCAAACAGTTCTCGTGATATTCAAGATAGCTGGATATTTTCCGGGCAGGCTTTGTACTGATACGAAACATTCCAACATCGTTTTTTTTAATGAAATATTAGGAAAATCTCAAAAGTGTTGTTGAAGTTCTTTCAGTTCTTTATTGCTTCTACAATCAGTTAACTGTAGAAGATTGTTTTTCGAGTCTTTTAAAAAATTCAGACGGTGAGAAAATGGAGTCAACTTTAGCACTTTAAACTAGCATTAGTCAGTGTTTAAACACTTGGCTTTCTTCTTCTTCTTCGACATAGAAAAATATCTTGATAACAGTGCCACTGACATTGAAGAATTGAAGTATGGCAAGATAGCGTCGGATACACCAGTTCTCGAACGATCACCGAAGTTGAGCTACGACGAACCCGGTCAGTACCTAGATGGATGTTTAATTGATTGTACCAGGTGGGTATCATTTAGGGAGCCTCTTATGGCGATCCTGTTTAGACTACTCTCAATAATGCAAGCCAAAAGTCTCCTTTTCCTGTCTTCAATCCACTGACTGGCCTGGCTGCAAGCGTCAAGAAAATGAAAAATAGATTAATCACATGATTTCAAAACGAAAGAATTTGTGACTGGAACCAGGAAAAATTTTCAACAACTCAACCCAACCCCCGGCACCAGTGGGAAGTAAGTAAATATCTATGTCACAGGGAACACCTTGTCGTTTTGTTTCAAGGGAATTTTGAACGATAAAATATGATTTATTTGTGTCAAGTTAATCCCCGTAAAAAGAATTCAAGGATATGCAGGTTTCCACCGCTATCTGAAAGTGGAGCGTTCCGATAAAAGACTTTCCCAAGCCGTAATTTCTTGAAGCGAAGGAACAATTACCATTAATTTATATGAGAAAATGTTTTTAGCCGCCCAGACCAAGAATACTTAGGAGGGTATGTCAGGCTGAGTCATCGGAGGAAGAGAGGAAGGTGTGTGCGATATTATTAATGTCTCGCTGCAAAACAAAAGCTGGACAATATTTTCGCTTTTTGCCTTTTTTATGAAAAAGCAATAAAAGTAGCGTGAAACGAACTGTCGAAACGCGAAGATTAAATGTATTTGAATTTTATTTGAAGATTTTTTTTAGAATAGAAACTAAAAAGAACTGGTTTCAGTGGAAATGTCCATTTTTTAAATGGAAGGTTGGAGGTATTTTTATCAACAGATTTGTTGCCTTAAAGAGGAAAAGGGCCTGCATGACGGACAGATAACCAATAAAATGGCTGTTAATTAAATAAGTCGATGAGTTCAGTAATATCAATATAAATCTCTTTCATTGGTAGACGTTTTTGATAGAAACATTGTAAATAGAAGGCATGTATCATTCTTGTTTACGGGATCCTCCGCAATGAGTGTTGTACGATCTTTTCTGTTAGTTCCAACCAAAAGCAAACGTCCATAATTTAAAGTTTGAAAACTTAGAAAGAAAAAAAAATTAGGTAAATTTTTCCATGCTGATTAAAAAGTCAATTTCTGATATTCTAACAGCAGTTTGATTCCGAAGAATCCAAATATTTCAACCTTTCACCCGAACGAGTTGGGTCCCAGATTTTTGCAGCTTTACCCGAAAAAGAGGCTAGTGCTGTCAAAAGTTTGAAAAAGAAAACCTTAGCAATATAAAATACAGTTTTGGTGCTTCTTCGTTTTCAGACCAACATTTTCATAGCCAGTCAGAATTGATATTCTTGTTATTTTCTTCTATTCTCTATTCCGCAGGTTAGGGATTAGGGTTAAAGAATAAGGTTAGGATGAGGGTATGTATTTTCGTAGTGAGTACTAAAGTAAAAGACACAGTATTCCATAAAAAGGATATTACCTAATTTAGGCTTCTGCACTTTGAATTTCTGGATGTTAGCGCTGGATAGGGACTAACTAAGAAGTCCGATGTTCTGGGTAGGAAATTAGTTGAAGGTTTCTGTTATTCTACTTGTGGGTACTTTAAGAATACGTACTAAGTTATTGCAGCACAAGGAAAATGGGAGTTGTAAGAATGTGTTACGCTAAACTTGAAACTCCCAAGTCAGTGACGCTTTTCTGCCTTTTTGAACCGGTATTTAAAAATATTGTTTTTTTTACTTTAGTTCAAAAGCTGACCCCTGGAAATAAGGCAAAAACCGACCTCTGGATATTTTCAAGAGCCATCCCTCCCCTTGAAATACGTAAAAAACGACCTCTGGATATTGGGCAAAAACCAACCCTGGAAAAGAAAGGCAAAAGCCGACGCCTGGAAAAAAAAACGAAAGCCAACCTCCGGAAATAAGGCTAAAGCTGACTCAAGGGAAGAGAAAAAAACAAAAGCCGATCCCTGGAAATAAGGCAAAAGCTGACTCAAGGAAATACCGATCACAGAAAATAGGCAGAAGTTAACTCCTGTAAATAGGCAACTATCTTAGTCACAAGGCAGGCCGAGCATCGGATTATTTCCGATGGATTTTGATAGTACCTATAATGTTATCTTATCTAGAATGCAAACATTTCGAAATTACTAAGGTTAACAGTAAAGGTTGGACCTTGAGCTAAATAACATATCCATTGTTTTGGAGATGTAAAAATGTAACTCTTATTTATCTTGAAGCGTAGACGAGCTTCAGCAGTCACTATCTCAATAAAGCAATGTTCTTCAAAGTGAGGGTCCCGACCCATCACTTGGTCGCACAGTCCGACGGACTAGATTGCAGGTTCACAATGGATAAATGATTATAAGTGAAAATAAATATTGTTGACAATGAAAGGATTAAGATTCGGAATATGAATGTAACTAATCTTAATATCAAATTTGTCATCAATAATTTGATTGTTGAACGCTGTTGAATCATAACAGTAAGAGTAACCATGATTATTAGTGAGAAATAGCAACAGAGAAAGTGAGGTGGAGAGGTTGTAGGTAAGGCATGATTCAAATGCATTCAGCAAGACGGATACGTTCAACATATCAAGGCCTTTTAAAACGAACACGAATTTTGTTGCATTTGAACTTCGCAAGTTTGGAGTGGTGCTCTTTATTTGTACATTGTTTATGTCTCATGCCTAGGATAAAAATGGATCTTTCTTCATAAGCCAGTACATCATAAGATTATTGCATGAAATTAAACTGAAAAACCCTGCATTCTATCCACCATTTTTTTCTTTTCTTTTTTTTTTTTTGACTGTTGCTTCTCCGTAGGATCAGAGTAACTGTGCACGCTGTCTAGAATCAATTTGCTACTTCCGTGACCACTGCCTAGGATCAAAGTGTATTATCTGTTCGCAGTGCACTCTTTGGTAGCCTTGTACCGGTGCAATGACGTGGTCAAGGATGGCTTACTGCGACCTGGAATTTGAATACACCAGATCTTACTTCATTTATTCATTCACTTGAGATTTAATCAATAGATTTGTTTGTGACTGTATTCATAGTTGAACTATATATATGTATGTATATATATATATATATATATATATATATATATATATATATATGTATATATATATATATATATATATACATATATATATATATATATATATATATATATATATATATATATATAATGTAAGTTTTGTAATTCTCTATTTTGTGACTCTCCCTGGCGAATGAGAAGCTGCACCGCACCAAACCACAAACTCTGGATTGGCTGGCGGAGCAAATTTGACATGTTATGACCAAAATACTGCTGGACCTCCTGCAAATGTTTATGGAGGCCATACCGAAACGCTAACAGAAATTGATGCCTACGTTGAATCCATAACAGCAGGCAAATACCATTTTTATAGTCCAAGGTAAAGCTACAATCAACCAATAAAGAAGTAATTACCAGTAACAAGTTTCTTGCTACCCACCCCATGTATATATATATATATATATATATATATATATATATATATATATATATATATGTGTGTGTGTGTGTGTGTGTTTATATAAATCATTATCACTTTGTGTGCAGATGTCTTTTCGCCAGTAACGCTATCCCAAACGGATATATATATATATATATATATATATATATATATATATATATATATATATATATATATATACATATATATATATATATATATATACATATATATATATATATATATATATATATATATATATATAATGGAGAAATTACTGCGACTGCAATTAGATCACCTGACGTATATCTCAGTAAACTGGTGACATACAGATGAGCCACCGTTTCAGAGATAAAATCTATTCGGATTTCAAGTTTTATTGTTAGTCAGTCAGATGAACATCGATTAGCATCTTTGTAACTCTATCTGATGTTCTCGATATTTGTGAAACAAATCATGAGTGGCTCAATTAATCTCCGTGTATGTTTTACTCCTAATTCTTACCAGCCAGTTTCTGAAAGGTGCATCCAAGGCTTGTTATTGATCATCATCATCATCGTCACCATCATCAGTCTTTTTGTCCGTCATTGGACATAGACCTTCCCCAGGATCTTCCACAGTTCTTTATCATGGACATCACGGAGCCAGTATTTTCTGAACTAGTTCAGGCTAATTCATATTCCTCTGTCTCGCTCCTTTTCCATCACGATGATAGGAAGAGACATCTACCTGGCACGCCATAAACATTTCATCATTATCATCAGTCTTTTAACGTCCGTCGTTGGACATAGACCTTACCCAGGATTCGCCACAATTCTCTATCATGGGCGTCGCAGACGGTGTATTTCCTGAATCTTTCTAGTTCATCTCTCCATCTTGTGTTTTGTCGGCCTCGGTCACTTATGTTATCACTGGGGATCCATGTTGTGAGACGTGATGTCCATCAGTTGTCTTTCATTCTTGCAACATGGCCTGCCCATTGCCATTTGAGTTTTTTAACAGTTTCTATGATGTCACAGACACCCGTTTTCTTCCTTATGTACTGTGTTGTCTTGTGATCTCCCCACATAAGGTTGAGCATGATTTTCTCATGGACACCTTGCATGCTTCTCAGTTTGCGGGTCTGTCTCTTGGAAAGGTTCCATGTTTCAGCTCCATGAGTGACTATTAAGAGAATGCGTTCGTTGTATACCCTTCTTTTTTTAGGATTATTGGGATCATCTGGTTTTTGAAAGTTGAGCTTGCTCTGCGAAAGGTTTGCGATCCCAAAGTGATTCTTCGCTTGATTTCCTCCTCTTTTGGGGGTCTCGTGGAGATTCGTTGTCCTAGAATAAATAGCAAAAAAAAAAAAAAAAAAAAAAAATGACGTGGGACAGGAGATGCGTGCGGCTGTCATCGGGTGGATTCAAATATTTGAGAAACTTCAAAGAAACTGTGTGGTGGACAACGTGCTCACCTATCCCAGTAGCAATTATATACAGAACAAATATATATAACTGTGTATAAATGCTAATTAGTGGATTCATTATATTTTCACTTACTGACTTCATACACGTAAATGAAATTGTTCAGTATTCTTTACATGGGGCACCGTGGAAAATCTTTATGAAAAAAGGGTTAGCGATTCGTGAAATCTGGGAATCATTTGCTTTCAATGTTCCCTCTAATTCTTTGTAGTCAATGTGCGCAAAAATCCCATGTGGTGCATTTGTTCCCACTGACAAAAACAAGAGCACACTTTTGAATTCGACATGGTGAATAATTATTAATTCAATAACTCGACTCAGTTAACTATCTACAGAATTTGAGATCTTTTGTGTGCACATTGATTTCCTTTATGCGCTGGTTGCAAAACGTGTGTGCGCGCGCACACGTGCACAGCTTAGCAGGAACAATGCTTACAGTAATCCACTGCAGAAAATGTCGGCGTCCCTGGTGGTTTCGAAAGGAATGAAATGGCCACTTGTCCCTGTACGAGTTGTCATCAAATTACAGACGATGCGGTAATAGCCAGTTGGCCAGTCGGATTAAATCAACAGGTCGCAAGTTAAACCACACCCTCTTGTATTCTGGTATCAAATGTTATTAACGTTTTGAAAAGCGCTTAAAATTGTGTAAGATATAGAACTACGAGAAACCTGATCAAATTGTTTATGACTTAAAGTGAATTGGAGTGAAACTCTTTTGACAGATTTGAGGTGAGAAGAAATGAAAAGAGTTTATTCGTGAGAGACCGTCAACCAAAACTGTTCACATCTACATACGTTTCTTCACTTTTTAAGTAGGTCTGGTTGACTGGCAATTTATGTATGTCTGACGCGTGCAGACCGCTCCAGTGGAGCTGAAAGGCAGAAAATTTATTCCTTGTGTTGTGTAGTGAAAAGAAATTTTTGTCTTTTACGCCCCCCCCCCCTTCGGAAAAGGTTTTCAGTAAAGTGTTTAATTCACGATGTAAGTTTATGGTGAATCGGTCCTTTAGCTTGTGTCTGTCATTGTTAACGCTTGTTCCTTGCATGTTTTTTCGTTCGAATTTCTTTTAGTGATCACTGCACAACAATTTTTTCCATTTTTTTAATTAATCACCAAAACACCAGTTGATACTCGTGAAAAAAAAGTTCACCCGAAAATAGAGCATTTCAAAATAACGTGAAAATAAGAAGCAATTACCATTCATTTTTATTGGGAAGATTTTCTACGTGTTCCTAGATTGCAAAAAAGATCATTGTGGTATATCAGACTGAGCTTTCGGGGTTGGGATGGTGGGTACTGGAGACTTGGATATACAAGACAGAGGGAGAGGGTGTGTGCTGCCTCTATAATGGCTTGTTGTAAAACAAAATCTGATCGCTATTCGCTTTTTTTCCTCTCAAAAAATTGGCGTGAAACGACCATTCAAAAAGCGGGGACTACCGGTATTTGATGATTTTTCTGGAAGAGAAGCTGAAATAACTCTTCACAGTAGAAGAGTCCATAGTTCCAAATGGTGGGTAGGAGATATCTTCATTAGCAAAATTGTTACCTTTAAGTGAAGGATCCCAGGTGACGTACTACAAAAAAAGAAAATTACACAGTTCATTATATAAGGAGATGAGTGTGGCAGCATGCATGTCGTTAATATCTTGATATGGTAAGTCCGTCTTACCAGTAATAGTTTTTAAGATCATCATCATCATCATCATCATCATCATCATCATCATCATGTCTCTTAGCGTCAGTTGTTGGACATGGATCATATATTTCCCAGTTATAGATGTGATCCCATATCACGGAGGTTCCAGGAGTGTGCGTCGCGGGATAATCGAACATTTTAATGATACAAGACAATCGTGATTTAATGCTCTGACGTACAATTGCAATCATTTGAAGCAAAATGCACTCCACAGATCACTTTGCCCATCAAATGTTGAACTTCACCACTTCAACACTAGTTGGCACTCAGTCCGTAGACAAGGTTTACATTCCAGGTTGTTTTTCAACTGTGTCCAACATTCTCAGTACATAATGATTACAAACAATTAACCACAGTTTCTCCGCTGCCTCCTTGAAGATTGAATCTACAGAATGGTGGTGTGATCAAGCTATTAAGTCGAAGTAAGTTTTCAAATGAGAATAGTTTTCATTTAATACGAGGAAGGGAATGGTATTTAAAAGATTATTTTGATCAAGTTTTTAGGTTGTAGACCTTGTTGTAATATAAATGGACAATTTTTTTTTAATTAGATATCAACAAGCATTTTAAAATTGTTGATATAATACAGTGATGAAGATGTAATGAAATACTGGGAATAATGGAGTTTTTGCTTTACTTTAACCTATGGCAACTTTGAAGAAAGGCTGCACTGTTTATTGTGTCAAAAAAGCTAAAACGCCAGTTAAAAACCAATTGTTGCAACTTGGTTGTTAAAATTCGTCACTATTATACTAGAAAGCCCAAAGATTTAGAATAAGAATTAGTACTTTTTTAAGCATGCATTAATGCCAAGCAATGTTTTGCTAGTATCCTTCAAAGTGTCATGTAGAATTGCAAAGTGTAAAAAGCCTCATACCACAGCAGAAAATCTGATTTTATAAGCTGTTATAGACATGGTAATCATCATGATCGTTGAATCCACGTGGAAACTTCTTTGAAATGGGTCTCTAAGATACAATTTTACAGAATCTATGACTTAACAGAAGATCTCAATGGCCGTTCAAATTATGACCAGATCTCTATGCAAACCTTGAAAACAAAGGACTTGATTATGCCAGGAACTCTACACATATCATGGAGATTATGTATACGAGCGTGCCAAGTACTTGGTGGATAAAAATCTTTTTCTACCTAATTAGTATACTTCTGTGGTATCTTTGGAAAGTTGAATGTTTAAATTTCCCCCTACAGGGAAGCAACGAGTATATTTTGGAATCAGTAAAAAAAAGTTCCAGTTTTCAGGAGAAAACTATTACAATAGAAAAGAACAATGAATGACGATGGTGGAATAGAGGCTCTACCGATTGCTGCAGCAGTGTATGACCTCTAACAAAGTTGGTTTCTCACACGATATATATGTTATGGGGCGGGGTTAAGAACACCCATCTTAGCGTAGAAACTGGTCCAATTAGATAATGTGGGTCTAATCTCAGTCTTATTTTACGTCCGCTAAGGAAGAAGATCTCATTGAGATGTCGGAAATACATTGAAAACAAAACTCGCCAACGTGGAATTAACTGAGGTTTTGGATATCAGTAAAAGAGGAATATCTTCTGCTAAGAGATAAAGCTCAGCAATTGCTAATTCCGTCCGCAACGACTGCGAAACTGAGTTTTTACTGGTAGCTGTGATAAAAAAAAAACATGTATCGTGCAACAATTGATATGGAACAGGAAAATAATGTGGCTGTCTCCAGTTTGATTCAAAGATTTCAGAAAGTGTGTGGTGAACAACAGGCTCACCCATCCCTTGAGTAATTATGATTATTAAAAAAAAAACAAATATACAACGTTTTTATGTGTTTTAATGCAAGGTTTCATTTTTTTATTAACTAACCAAAACACATGGACGTAAATACAATCGTTCACTAATCATTGACTTCATGCGCCTTAAGCATTAAGGGCGCTGTCATTAGAAAAAAGTTCGAGAAACATTGCCATATAATATAATGAGCATTGATTGTAACATTCATACATATAAATACTAGTGCCAAAAATGTATTGGTATGTAAGTATGTGTGTCTGCTTAGGTCAGAAAGTCACTAGTTTAAGAGAAGGAGTCAGTAACCATTTGTGACTGACTGCTGAAATTTTGTGTTTGTGTGCAAGGGTATCAGAATGAGGACAGAACTGAAAAAGAAATCATTAGTAACTAGGATACGCAGGTCTCAAATTAACCGACAAAAGTTGTTTATTTCCATTTATGTACACCTGGTCGGATCAGTGTTTCTTTTATTTCTCAGTACACGAACTTTTAGTTATATAAGTACTGACATGGTTTCCTTGGAAGATCATGTTTTTTTTAATGTTATCTTCCGATGAATTGGGATTTTCGAATGTTTTTATTTCTAAAACGATGTTTAAAAAATCAAGCTTATAAAAGTCATGTTTTTCCAAACGATGTTCATTGTTTAGACGACAGCAGTATCAGAAATAGCGTTAGTCAGTTGTCCATTTCTAAATTTTTGACGGGTTTAATAAATATTAAATCTTGAATTCCTGAAATTAAATCTTAAAGTAATAAATATTTTGTAATTGTAGCCTAGTCTAAGCTTTCAATCCATCCGTAATTATTTGACAGAGATTATTTCACCGAGCCAAGAAAAAAAAAAGAAAAGAAATCATAGCTCCGACTGGCTTTCGTTTAGATTTCCTCTTAATTTCTTTTTCTTTCTTTTAGGCGCCAACTGAGTTAAAACGTCTTTCGAAATTCGTACATAACATCAAGAAGTTCCGTCAATCTTTTCGATCACTTTGCTAGCATACAATAATGAATGAAATTATCCTCCATTAATTTATATTACTTGATTTGGATGTTACAGACAAATATGTATGCGAATGCACGAGACATATTATCATACAAGATTTACAAACATTCCAAGGGAGCCGACTCGCGATGATTTGGTCTGTTACTGACAAAAATAGATATGTAAATACATGTGGTATATTATTTTTATATTGTAGACTATCACTGATCCGATACCGTTGGGAAATGAAAAATGAAAATGCTGAATGACAGGATGATTGCCTTTAAGCAGTATGATCTTGCCTCATCACATCTTTGAAATGTTATATAAACCAGTACAAGTTAGATAAAGAGCTTGGCTGTGCTAGGGTCAAACTCTCTCGTTTCATTAAAATCTAAAAGGTAAACAAAACAGAATTGATTTTTCCATACAATATTATACCAAAACTATGCGTCTCATTTCAACTCCTTTAATAGTATTTCCTGTTATAGAACAAGTCGACCTGAGTTAATGGAGTGAATTCATCATCAGTTTTTGCGTGCGTAACTCTTATTCGTACCATCATTACATCACCGGTTTTTGGTGAAGCCATTGTGATTATCATGGCTAACGAAGATTGAGTCAAAACTATATAGCAAGCAGGAGTTCGACAATGATATTTTTATAACAAAAATTCAATGTTTACAAAAAAATACCGACAACTCGCAAACATGAGTTGATACATGAAGTCATGGTCTCTCTCTCTCTCTCTCTCTCTCTCTCTCTCTCTCTCTCTCTCTCATTCATGTCTTAAATTCAAAACTCTTAAAATCCAATGTCTGACGACTTCATGATAATAAAGTCAACTCTTGGAGTTTGGTAGAAAGAAAACAGATATAATAACAAAAGCAAGTGATATATATATATATATATATATATATATATATATATATATATATATATATATATATATATATATATATATATATATAAATGATGTATTGCAAAGGCATAGATGGAATAAAAGGCACAGGATTCAACTAATAAAAGAAAGTTGAGCCAAAGTGAAGACTAATATTCATTCAGCCAAGGTTACATGTCTACAAGTATGGGACCGTCAGGATCATCAACATCTCCGTCTTTAAACATGGCAGTACAGAAACATGGTAACAGGTGCTCAATTGAGCACAACAAAAAATTGCGCAGTAGGTTTGAGCAGAACGTCGAGAAATTTGAAATGACAGTGACAAGGAAAATTCCCCGTGTCAAATTAGTGAAAGAACCGGATTAGAGTTAGCTGTATTAGTGAAAATCTCCCGTAGTTAATTCACTCTCTTTGTCCTCAACGGCTATTTAAAAAGAGCTGAACAAAAGACAATATTGACAGCACCGTTGTGTGGCTACGGAAAAACGCAACCAGCGATAAGAACGTATGCCGGGATACACAGCTATAAGCCTAGTTGGGGATCTTTGGCTTGACGTGTCCAAATTTAGATTGCCAATAGATTGTCATTAAAATGGCTACCGAACTATAAATGGTGTTAAAATGAAAGTGTGAGTATATAAAATCGGATTGTATCAAAGTATATGGAGACGTTGCATATTAGCAAAGATCGAAAGAGGTACAGTTTTTTTTTTTTTTGTTCAATTTATCAATTGAGGTGTGTACACACAGAGGCAGACAACCAAACATATCTATGTAGATGTCACCCTCTCCCCAGCAGCAGTGAATAGCAAGCTAGTCATGCAGATTATTATTCTATGGTGAGTTCGATACATATTGTGCGCTCCACACTTATGGCTTTGCGCCAGATTAAGCTAGGCTTAGTGTATATAAGACGCTTTGATCCTTACTAAGTGCTTTACCAATACGGCCCTGTGTCAGACTAAGCTGAGCTAAGTAAATAGCTCCTTGGTAACCTGCTATGGAGCGATGTTTAAAAGGCTATCCTCACAAACCATCCACAAATGTTGCAGGTTCGATTTCTGCTGAGGGCCTCATTATTACGACGGAACTGACGTTCGTTTTCTTTGTCAGAACTCGTCTCCAAACTTCAGATGAAGAATACATGAATGAACATAATCACTTTTTGATGAGATCCGTTAAACAATAAGGTTGATTTTTTTCAAAGCCACTAAAATGACAACCGTTTTCTTTGAATCTCAGACAGCAGACATATCGGATTTATAAACAATTACTTTTTTTTTTTTTTTACATCAGTTGACCTATTAAGTATGGAACATGGTAAAGAAAAATAATTATGCATTGCGAAATAATCTGTGGAGAGTTAGTTATGCAATCGTTTTTACAGGTATTAAAAAAAGGTAGGATCAAGGTAACTGTATTTTCTTTTTCAAATAATATACTTTCATGTTTATTCTATCATATCTTATTACATAAAATGTTCACACTGTTTTGATTTATTTTTACGTCAATTCTAAAATATCGTGTCAGGAAATGTCTCAGCAACTAATAAATAAACATTTGAGTATCACTCCGTCTGAGCTCTGTGAGTGACTCAACAATCTTAGTATTCACAAAAGTGCCATATCTTGAGCTGTGAAAATGTATGAAAAATGTGTACATGTTATTGATGGTCGGCTGAACAATTCAAGACCTGAGAGAATGAACTCAGCAAGCTAAAAAAACAGCAAACTAGAACAAGGAATATGGAAGCCATACTGGATATTTCCGCCCGACAGCTCGCCAAAGATTATTATGTGAATGACGAAACCGTCATTCAAAACGTAAAGAAGCATTACGGTATTAAATACCGCAAGAAAAAACGTGTTGCAACGTATTCCAACGAAAAGATTGATGAAATAAAAACCGCTGTTGAGCGCACGTACAGACTCAGCTTTACCGGTTCAACAGCCCAGACTTTGATAGTAATAGATGACGAAACGTACATGACGAGTTATGACTACACAAAACTTTCTAGACATCGTTTCTATTTGTTGGATCCTGAAAGTACTCTGACCTGCTAAGTATCATATGTTCGAGAACTGGCCATTCAAAATTGGATTATGGTACGCGATAGGAGATATTGGCATGTAACCGTAGTTAACTTGGCGCCAGGGATTCGCCATCAGCCAGAAATTGTATAAATTGCAATGTTTGAAAAAAGTAGTTACTACTGCGGCTTCAAAAAAAAAACGGAATAGTGGACTGTTGTGTGTTTTGGCCGGACAAAGCCAGCAGCCATTATGCGAAAAACAGTCCTTGCTTACTTGGAATTCAAACAAATTGTTGTGATAAGAAAGGAGATAACCACATAAATGTTCCGCAATGCCGATCTACGAGGAACGCCTATGCACTGAACAAAGGGGAAGTGTTTGCGGATCGTTCCAACCCAAAAACAACGGAAGAACTAAAAAGGAAAATTCTTGAAGTGATGGCGGAAAGGAATGATGTTCGTAAATGCTCACTGCCAATTTTTCATGCATACTGTAGAAACCACGAACCAGGCCGACGCGAAGGATTATTTGCAATTCATAAATAGATAATGAACGCTATTAGACGAGATTCCGTTTCATTTAAATGAAAAAATGTGTACATTTTTTGAAGTATTGACCTTTCTACGTGACCTCCCCACACGCCAGAAGAAATTGTCCGTCGCAAGTAATCAGTTGCAAATAAACCGTCGCAAAATGAAAGTCCTTACTCATAGATGGGACTGGATTGCCATCAATCACAATTAAACGAAATTTTCATTGACTTACCTATAGGAATGCGATGACGGAAATTCCTGTCATTCGCAATTAAAGACCTTTGCCTCCATAGAGCCTCGAAAATTTACACAATTTTCCTCGATTCTTGGACTCTGATTCTTGAACATTACATTCTTTTTATACGAACAGTTCCATTTCTACGAATGACCAAATTATTATTTTTATATTCACTATTCCAGGAATGTGTTTCTGCTCTAAAAAGTGGCAGTAGCAATCCATATTTGATAAACGAAATGTTGGAAGCAATTAACTTGAAAATGATGTCAAGAATGTTCAGAAAACCGTGACCATAGCTTGAAGGAACACAAGATCCAAATAAGAAATAAGAAATAGACTTCATTGACTCCTGGCTTCACCCGTAAGATATGAAGATTTACTGTTTTAACGCCAGAGATTTAGGGATTATATTGAGAAGTGTCCTTTTTGGTACAATACATTACTGTTCATTCACATGAAACACTCTCTGTAGTCCTTTATCTTGTACTAATGAATCATACTATAATTCAACGAATGCCTCCTCGTCTATCTGTCATGGCATAACTCAGGAACTGTCCGAAGTAGAGCCAAAAACGTAGTTTTCGTAAAGAAGTTTCTGAAAATTCAAATAGAAATTTCATTTTTTTTTTACATTAACAGGAGTTTTCTACTGAATATGAGATCGTGATTCCAGCAAATGATTCCTCAAAAGATCGCAAGACACTAAGCTTTTAAGATTTCCACATTTCAAACGAAATATTCAGCAAAAAATCAATCTCCAAAAATTGTGAGCTGCAACCTTTTGTGAAATCTCCCAGTAAATTAAATATGATGGGCGGGTTCGTAATGGTTATGATTTTCAAATAAGGTATGATCCAATAAATACATAGTTCAAATATATGATCTCTCATTGAGGCTCTTGTGTTGGAACTGGCTGAAAGTTCCGGTAGGATTCGAGTTATCAAAACTCCACTGATATAAATTCAAGCAACAAAAGCATCTTGGTCGTAGCTAATGGAGGGAGAAGAACAATAAGTTCTGCCGCACATGCTGTGCCAGTGAGGATATTTACCGAACAATTTCACAAGAAACGAACACTTTAGTCGTCTGAATTTTCTGGATGAAGTAGTTCAGCAATTATTTTTGATAAGTTCTTTCTCGATCTTTTTTCTTTTATCTCTGGTCTTTTTACATTCTACGCCCATTCTTTAAGTGAACATCACACCTATAAAGCGACGGAGGTCAATCTACTGCCATTAGGAGCCTGTGTGATATGGAAGTCTATCATTCAAGACGTCATTCAAATTTTGTTTTACTTGCAGAATAACTCAAAGTAGTTCCTGCTAATTTGGACATCTGGTCCCAGCAGGAGATCAACAATGTTTTTGGGTGTATTTTGATTCAAAATCTGTTTTGGTTACTTTAAGATCACATACAGATGAACAGAGCAAACTGTTAGCATCAGATGGATAGATGGAGATCAGAACATTATTATCGGGGTTTGTGCGAACGCAGACTTCACACTGTATCTTAATCCGCTGCAAATCATCCAAGTCACATTTCAAGTTATCACAGTTTAGGGGTACCTTATTTCGATGCCCCAGGTTATACTATGAGGTTTAGTCAATTCGACGTCACATACCGATAAATAGACTCCTCGTATCATATAGATAGATGGATTGCACTCAGATCATTGGGGTGGGAGTAAGCCCCCCCACTATTTTTTTTCAAGTTTTTCAGTAAACAATATGCTGTGTGGTTCCATTAGTATACACAGTCTATTTAATGTGGATATGCTGCGTCGTCTCTGCATTATGCTCTCACGTTTGGTGAATCATAGTAGGATAATTACATTCATGCTTATCCAATTTACTGCATGCCATATCGTTTGTAAAAACTATCAGAGCATTGCGATAAAAAGCAACAGAAATAAAATCAACGGAAAACGAATAACAAAATAATAATAACAATACCGATAGCCTGTTCACGAGTGATATCGTCTTTACCGATTTGATCACGAAGCCAACCGAAATAGATCCATAGCTAATGAGTGAAAACTGTTTCTCTTCCCATGTTATTCAATATAAAACTGACCTAAAATAGGTTTAGTGCAGAATTACCAGAAATAAGGGACACCTCTTCGTGTTCTTTGGGTCATTCAGTGCATTTCTTCATTTTGACGATTCTCACATCCGTTGCAATTTTGGGCCCCTAATACTAGTAATTAATTACTATTGAAATGCAGGAACCCCTCTTGATGTTATCAAAGAGGAAGGTGCTGGAGGACCCACAGCCTATTTAGATTATTGGCAGGTTAACTCCACCGAGGAGTTGAAGGTGGTAGATTTTCATCACTTAACGGTGAACTATTGATTCAATTTCGCCGACCCAGAAGCAAAAAGCCGAACAGACGTGGGGATGGGCGGAATTGAGGAATAAATGGCGTAAAAATAACGGAGAAGCACCCTTAGGCTTAGTGTTTAATAAGGAGTTAAATTTTCGTCGTCAAAAACCCGAGTTCATGGATAAATTTGAGCATCTACACAACAAAAAACTTTAATGGCAATGGGCAGGCCATGTTGCAAAAATGAAAGACAACTGATGGACATCACGTCTCACAACATGGATCCCCAGAGATCACATAAGAAACCGAGGCCGACAGAAGACAAGATGAAGGGATGAACTAGACAGATTCAGGAAATACTGGCTCTGCAACGCCCATGATAGAGAATTGTGTCTAATCCTGGGGAAAGTCTATGTCCAAAGACGGACGTTAAAAGACTGATGATGATGATGATGATTACGTTAATCACAGGTTTTTGTCTTGAAACTACTCAAATCGGTAATAATGTTTTACCCTAACCCTAACTCATCTATGCTGGTGTTGATATTTCATATAAACATTCCGACGTTTATTCGCATAATTCTCAGAATATGGGGAATGGCAGTGACTTCTTCTGTTGATAGATGGATATTCGAGATGCTACCGAAATGTTCTGGGGATTTGAACTACGCTAACGAACTGAATGTAGTACAGATATTTGCTTTCATCCTTTGTGAGTAGTATTCTTTCTGAGATTGAACACATGGTCGAGGAAATTACTTCGAAAAAGATATTTGAAAATAGCCGTTAGGGTGGAAAACCTTTTTCATAGTCAATTTTCATGAACTTCTTGCTAATGCTTCGATAGAACCTGGTGCACTAGAGATTCTCAAACTTTTTTCTTCCAGCGTACCCGTTCGACCTGTCGAGCAGTGTTGACATACCAATCGTGGAAAATATTGTGTAAAATGTATGGATGCCATAGAACAGACAATAGACATGTTGTATTTGTTAGTAATTTGATTTGAGTTAATGTAACGCCTTTAATAAGGTTGTTGACCTTGGCTATTTCCAACAAGTAATTCGATTCTAGGCACGGTTACAGAAAGACACGCCCGCATATCATTCTCAATTAAAAATCTTGCACGAATTTTGGTTTATACTAATAAAAGGCACATGAAGGACGTACAAGGAAGTCAAACAAGCGCTGATCTTCGTGCAAATCATCCTTCTGAATTACACAGTGCAGTCAACTATATTCCAGGTTTATAAGTTGCATTTAGTCGGTTAAGATCAATTTGGGATTCCAGTGTTTTTACAAGTCTCGTGTAATCCTGTAATTGCTTTAGCGTACCCCTAGTGGTTCAAGTACCCCAGTTTGAGAAGCCATGTAAGAGCAAAATGAAAACAAAAGAACCCACAATCACAGTCAGTATTTGGACAACCGTAGCGTCAAAATTTGAATACAAGTAGAAAAAAAAATTCCATTGAAGAATAATTATTGTCAGAATGAATTCTATTTATGACATCACTGGCATTTCCCACTGAAACGCACCCAAAAATCAATTAATAGATACTTTAAAATTAGACCTCCAGAAGGCAAAAAAAAACAAACTTATTTCCCATAATTCAAAAAACTTTTTTTGAAACGGGTATTGGGGAGCCAGTTTCCAAGTTTGTAGACAAAACAGTACGGCCAGAAACGCTTGAACAGAAAAAAAGCTCATAAACTCATAATAGAATCTTTACCATTTTTATGGGTAGAGTTGTTCAACCAACGACCTCCATTGCATAAGTGTTAGAAAAATGGGAAATAATTAGAGCAGTACAAACCACAGCGTTGATGTGATATGCGAGGACGCTGAGAGGAAAGCTGGAAACCCTAGGAGTCATTGCCACTCAGCCTTCTGTCATGACCACCAAACATCTGATGAGAAAATGCAAACCATACCACTACTGCAGGCCGCGGGTGTGCAAGAAAGGCTAGGTACATGAGAAGAAGATGTCACTCAGTCTCCAGCAATGACTGCCAGACATCTGGGGTCAACATGAATATGCATGTCCAATCGATGGACCTGTGGACGAGGAAGCTTCCGGCGATGCACAAGGCTCTACATTCCAGAGATGACACAGGTAGACTGTGTGTGAAGAGGACAAAAATCGACAGACCACTCATCAGCATTGGAGACTGTGTCCTAAAGGCCAAAACTGGATTAGAATAATATGTGCAAGTACGTAGTAAAGATATTGCACTAAGTGCTTGCAGCAGGACAGCAGATAGCAAAAAGTAGCAAATAAGGGAGTAGCAAAGAAGCTTTCGCCTACACACTCAAGCAACCAAAATATATCGTATTAGTAAATTCAGAAATGATTTTAAAATAGTAAAAACATTAAACCAAGAAAACAAGACGCAATCTCCTACTTAACTAATTCCCTTTTTATATCACGATAGGCGATCCGTACGGCAACATGATCGCAATAAGTGACAGAAAAAATTGATGTGATTTTCGCCACGGTGGTGTTGTATTTAAATAATGTATGTACATGAAAAGGATAGTTTTTAATTAGCTTCATACTAATTATATCGGTTAATTACATTTAAATTAATTTCATACATCAACGCTCTATGTACCACTGGAGAAACATACTTCTTCTGAAACAGTTATAAATAAATCGCATTAAATCATCTACTCTACTGGAGTCAAAAAAAAAATAGTTCACCAAAGAAATCATCATCATCATCCATTGCAAAACCACTGAAGGACAATGACCTTACCCAGCCGCTACCGTACAGAACCTGACTGTGCTGGGTTCTACCATGTCTTACTGGCAAACCTTTCTACCTTATCTCTCCGTATCAAGCCTGGTCTTATCCTACCACGTTTGCTGTCCAGTGGTAACCAATCGACTAACTTTTTACACCCGATGTTAACCTTCCTACTTGCTTTGTTCCCTGCCCGACTCAGTCTTTGTCTCCTAATCACTTCTTTGTTATTTTTACCTTGTTTTTTTCTTCTTGGAACCATGTTGATCGTTTAATGTATCTCTTGTAGTTTTTTTCCTAAATTTATTCTTTCAATCAATCTTTGTGTGACTCTAAGATTGTTCATAGTGTGGTTTTGTTAGTTTGCATGGTTAACATGCGTACTTTGCCTCTGGTATTATGCATTCTTTGTATAGTCATTTTAATTGAACAGAAGGGCGAGTAACTCCGATTTGTTATGGCAGTGATAACTACTTATACGTCACATTCATGATATCGTAACCTGTTCTTTTTTCCAGTATCAATTTAGCGCAATGCCAATATATCCATCGCACTCCCGAAGCCTTCAAATAACATCGTGCTACACAATATTTGTTCTCGGATAGTGGGTATCATTTCTAATTATGTCTAAAAAGTATTTTAAAAATGGCTATAATTGCCTTTGCTTGTCTGACCAACTGAGCGATATTCTGAAATTTACGTATGTACGATAACACATGAATCTAAATTAACATATGTTTATGCTATAATGTTGAAAGAGTGATCGAAAAAGATTAGGAAACGCGTAGTTTATCTAGATTTAGAAACGTACTATATTTAATAGAGCAAAGCAACATGTTTGTATGCCAACAGGAAATGTGGAAAAGGTCTTCTAAAAATGAGGCATGTTGATATAAACTGACAATATATAAGGTGACATGAGATTTCATAACATTACGTAACATGATATAGCATGACATGCCACAAAATAACATCACATAGCATGATATAACATGACGATGTGACAGAACACTACGTAAGATGACATAAGGTTACATAAGATGATAAAATGCGATGACATAAAGATATGATATCGTTTTTCGAAAACACTATGCCACGCGATTTCCGTTCCTTGTATGAGTATTATTTTGTAATTGGTTATGCCAAGGATATGACTCTCCAAGGCGATTTTACTGAGTCCCTCTCTGTGTTTGCCTTCGGGACATTTTACAAATGAGTTCCCCAAGCTGTCAGAGGCAAAATCAGTAAATTTCAATATATTAATCTTATGATTACAAAAGAAAAGTTCCAAGGGAATAACAGCCATAATCTATACTTTCAAACATAATTAATCAGAAAATAATACATTGCCAGGAACAAACGGGAAACAAAGAAAAAAGTCGTGTAGTGTAAACTATCCACCATATGTATTTGACTTAAGACTCACAACGCGGATCCCCGGAGATCATAAACGGAATAGTGACAGGCAAAATTATATGATGCGTTTATTTGATAAAGTTTAGAATGGTTTGGCACTATGACACCGAAGAACAAAAAACTGGCAAACCTTGGGAAAACCTATGTTCAACAAGATGCTCCAGAAGCAGATTATCATCATTATTATTATTATTATTATTATTATTATTATTATTATTATTATTATTATTATTATCATAATAACTCTCATTTAAGCTTAAGTTTTGCATTGAGGAAAAATATGGTCAGAATAAATTCTATTTACGACATCAGTAGAGTTTTCTTCTGTGCAAAATTGTTGATGAGGGTCAATTGACTGAGAAAGTTTTGATGAGTAGCCTCATGCTTTACAATCAATTATCAGGCTCATTTATTTTGAACTCACACAGAATTGCAAATAACTTTTGATGCTGGAAAGCACTCGGAGAGAGTATACCTTTCATTGAAATTCAACGAGAACATTCGGAGATAACGTCCGGATAGTATGCGTATGCATAAATCCATGAAACATAAAACGGATAATATCTCACAATCAAAAAGAATGTCTTGGATCCGCCCCTATATTTTATCACTCATTCTGTAGTCCGTTGCCCACCCTTTCACACAAGCTCAAAATGGAATCTTATTAAGTACTCTTGGAGATATCGTGTGGACAGACAGACATACAGTGGAAAGACGGAATGACATTTTGTAATGAAAGTCTAAAGGAACATACAAATATTATTTGATCCTAAAACTACAAGATAATTCGCGTAGTCAAAGTTATTCAAAGTTAAAAGTGCAAGGTATCGGTGGACTAACGGTTAACGCAACGGAAATGGGGGCATTGAATCAAGTTCAAAATCCAGCTGTGGCAGTTTGCCTTCACTTATCACTTATACCATTTGGAAAGGTAAAAATTCCCCCCGCCAGGGCTGGAGGGGTCTTTGAGCCTTGCAAAGCTTTCTACCGTGGACGTGAGGCTAGAACTCCGGGCCTAGATAGAGCCACAATCGCAATAATACAATTAGTGTGTCTTCGTGGAACATTTCAGAAACGAAGACAAAATTATCGCTTCATGTTTCATGAAAATCAGATGCAATTGAGCCGAGCTGAAGGTTAAAAGTATTTGATAGAAAATTTGGATAAATTACTCATCATACTTTACAGATCATCAAAACTATTTGGGAATAGCTTACTATATTTATTCACTCTCAGTTGTAGCTTACGCATACATGCCCGGAAAAAGTCATTATCCTCATTATTATCAGTCTTTTAACGTCTGTCGTTGGACATAGACCTTCCCAAGGATTTGACACAATTCTCTATCATGGGCGTCGCAGAGCCAGTATTTCCTTAATCTGTCAAGTTTATCTCTCCATATTGTGTTCTATCGGCCTCAGTTTCTTATGTGATTTCTGGGGATCCACGTTGTGAGACGTGATGTTCATCAGTTGTCTTTCATTCTTGCAACATGGCCTGCCCATTGCCTATTTAGTTTTTTTAACAGTTTCTATGATGTCACGGACACCCATTTTCTTCATTATATACTGTGCTGTCTTGTGATCTCTCCATGTAAGGTTGAGCATGATTCTCTCATGCGCACGTTGCATACTTCTCATTTTGTAGGTTTCAGACGAATACGATAATATCAAAAATCTTTCTGTGCAGTATATCAAACTTGATTCTCCCTTTTTCTTCCCAAATACTGTGATATGCATGGTCAGAAAAATTTAAGACAGATAACTCCACTTGTCAGATACTCTTTAAAATGATATATCTTTTGATTCAGTAAATAGATTGATGACTTCACCAAATGTATATCGCTCTTCTTCTGAGACCATAACGAATGGGGCTTGAATTCCAACTCAAATTATCCAGTAGTTTTGCTTTATACTAAGTCTAGACACACACCCTTCTAGTCTTTTGATTTTGGGAAATTGTTAATGAGATTAGCTGAACTCTTGGAGATTCAATGGGTGTTCACAACTGAGAATATCAGTTCTCTCACCCTTTGCCAGATTCTCTCCATTCTCTCCATTTTCTTTCTATCTTTGTTGTCCCTCCATGTTTTTGTATAAATGTTCTTGCACAGGTCTCATATTCAAATAAGGAATAAGGAAGGTAAAAATATGTTTTATTACTACATTCTCGCTTTTATATTTCATCTGCTCTATGTATCCATTAAAAAACTTTAATGTGCTGCAATTTTTTTATGTCTTTCTATCCTTTTCACTTTTTTGTTTATTGTTCCTTGATGTACAGCAAACAAACCAGTATCCTGATGATTTCTTTAGTCACCATATCTTCTATGTATATATATATATATATATATATATATATATATATATATATATATATATATATATATATACACACACACACATATATATATATATATATATATATATATTGAACAACTGAAACTAAGATGGCGTGCGTTTACAAGTTCATCTGTTTCTTCATGTCTTAGTATGTTACAGCGGCACTGGCCATACCATTTTGTCTGTAGTCTTGAAAATTGGCATCAGTACTCCACTACAACCCTTCTAAAATGTTTCTATTTTGTTTATTTATTTATTTTTTTATATTTTACAGCCTAATTTTGGTGGGTTGATCTAAATTCTTGAGATTCTAGATATTTCTCGACGCTACAATTGTTCAATTATTGACTGTGATGAGGTGTATATATTCATTTTTCCTTTTGCCTGGTTTTCATTTGGTTTATTTTTTGCCCTTTTTACCTATTGCCTTTCCCCTTTTACAACCGATTTCCTTCTTCTCGATTCGGCCTTTCTCAAAACCTTCCCTCTTAACGTAAGTATCTCGGTCAAAAATCTAAATTGATTCCAGCTCAAAAGGATCAAGGATCAGGGAAACACTGCCCTCTGATCTTGGGTAGAAAAGCCCAACAGTTGCATGTGCAAACAGGCAGATAACATTATCAATTATTAAAGAAATTAGAATATACCCGTCAGAAACGACGGGGTTATTTATGTATGGATCAGCTCAAAGAAGCCAAAAGCTATTTTATTAGGTATATTTTTTTAATAATTTATGTATCCTAATTTTAAGTTTTTTTTAAAAGTCTCAGCTCATCTCAAGCATTTAAATGTGTGATGCTCAGACAGGAAATCTCAAGAATTTTTCTAGCGTAGTTTTTATTGTTGTTTCATAATAGGAAGATAAATCAACCAATCAGATCATCCCGTTTGAGCTCAAAAAATAGATGAACAAAATTTGCATCTAAGCTCACTATATGGTGAGATTACTTCAAAAGAGAAAAACAGGTCAATCTCATTAGGTTTTATTATATTTCGATTGCTTACATCATATTACATAATATACTGAAAAACGAACAGTAGTAATAGATTTTTTATTAGTTTCTCAAACTTATTGCACTAATTTAAATATGTTCTTTGAAGTTTTAATTTTCGTTTCTAATGTGAGAAAAATAGCATAAGGCTAGTCGCAAAAAAAAGAGAAAAATCCTCTTGGGTACTTAAAGCAGGTTTAAACTGTTCTTGTTTTATAATCCAAAATTAATTCGATTATGCTATGATTGATGGAAGGCCGTCTAGATTTATGAGCGTCTCAAGGGACACCTGACGTATGGGTGACAAAAAATGACAAAAACCTACTTCCTTTACGCGTATAAGCTTGTATGTTTGGAAAACACCCCAAGACCATAACTTTAAAAAGTCAGGAAGTCGTTTTTGTTGTATCGTAGTAACAATTCAAAATCAAATCATCTTCATCTAGATCGGATTCTCAACGTATTAACATTGTGTAAAGGTAATCGCACCAAAGGTTGCTAAAAGAATAGCTTCATTATTTCTTATCGATCTTCCATACATGCTCATTGCATGTATTAGATATCGTTGATGAAGAAAATGATGCGTAATAAGAAAATTCCATTTAAAAAGACATGTTCATTGGATTTTGTTAAACTTAACATATATCGGTTATTTAAAAGCAGTTATCATCTAATAACAACATTTCAGAAGTGTCCAAGGAAAATAGAAATGAATAAAAAAAATTGAAATATTCTTTAAAAAATCAAAAAAATCAACTAATTTTTTTGAAGATCAATCTTTAAAAAGATATTTTTCAGCGAAATTCTTTTTCAAAAACCCAAAATTCTGCGATACATTTTAATTAAAAATAAACAAAAACTTTAAAAGCAAAAACATATTTTAGTTTCATTGGGTTTATTTATTTCCAGAATCGGGGCACATTCTTACATATCAAGTTTTGAATGAAAATTTCACTTATTTAATCTCTCCGGAAATTATCTTTTAAGAGACGTAAGTATTTTAAAAGTGAAAATTGAGATTTCGTGAAATTAAATTGAGTGGGGTTTTGACTGACTCTAGAAAATGATTCCCACAAGTATTCATGAATAGATGCCGACAGTTTTATCGAAATCTGATGATCGGCTGGGTGTTTTCCATCTAAATCTTCTCTTATGTGGAATATTACGTCACACCCTTTGCATAGTGTAAACAACTTTTCAAACACAAATATCACCAACTTTATACTGTAGCCACAAATCATTTATATATCAGAACTTTATACAAACTTTCTTCTTAGTATTGACATAAGGAATAATACGATAACTTGTTTCAAGTTTCGGGCGTTTTTATCGATACAAGTAGACTTGTTGTCAACAGTGTGTCGAGGTACCTAATTTTTCATAAAGGTTTCCTAAAGCAAAATTAATTTAACACCAACGCAAGAAAATAAATAAAAATTGTTACCGTCACGTTGGCACCGATGTACTGATAGCTTACATCACGTGACCTCTTATTTAAGATGTTTAGGAATGTTATAAACTGGGTTATCATCACTCCGATATCTTTTTTTGGACGCTGCCACATTTTGCTTATCAGTTAGTCGCCAAACACGACAAGGTGTATTTTTAGAGTATCTTTCCAGAAACGTATCTATACGAATATGAATATGAATGTGTATATGTATGAGAGAAGAAAGAGAAGAAAAAATAGAAGGAAAACAGAAAGAAGAAGAAGAAGAAGAAGAAGAAGAAGAAGAAGAAGAAGAAGAAGAAGAAGAAGAAGGTTGAATTACAGAAATATTTTATGAACATGTAGATATGGCTCTTAATATCATCTGTTGCATAAGTAGGTAAAGGTATGTTTGATTACGGCAAGATATCTTTTTATCGCACCTTTATAATGAACGCTAAGTGTGTCTTCATAGGATGTTACGACCATCCAGCCCATTTCTCTTTATCCCTCTCCACGCACACGCAGGGTATCTTATAAATAATGGCGCAGTAAAACCTCTAGAATTCTGTTCACGATACGAAAGTGCATGACAAACACCCTAGGAAGTTGCTCACCATAAAATTATTATGAGGATTTTGCAAAAGTGTTGCTCTCTTTTTATTTTTATTATAAAAAAAAGGAATTTTTTAATCGGCTCGGTGGCTGAGATGATTGCGAATGACTAACGAGGTGGCGCTCAAGACAGGATTTCGAATGCTGATTTTCAAAGAAGGCAGCATATACCCATCTAGAAGATCAGTGCAAGACAGTCTCCAGCTCTTCGTTCTTATGAAGAAAAAAAAGACGAAAAGTGAAAATAACATTCAGCATTTGTTGTGCAGTGATAGAGACAGCGTGCACTCTGTTTATCTTTCTCCTATACCTCAGCATTATTTTCTTTTAATTCAATTGATTGACATGATAACCTTTATCAATCATCGAAATGTTTTCATGTGTGAGCGAGCATTGTCTTGCAGCAGTACGACTTTCCATATTCCCTTTCCTGTAAATGGCGTTTGGTCTTCCTGCAATTTGTGCGTACGATACTTTAATATCGTTCAAATTCAGAGCAATAATTTGTTCCCCAAAAGGTTATCTATTTTTCAATTTCCAAAATTTCTTCCAAGATGGAGTATCGTTAATCAGTATCATATTGCTTTTTTATGACTACTTTTTACGTTCATCATAATTTTCTGAGCGAAAGTTACAATTGAGATGAAGGTTAGCTTTTGCTGTTAATACAGCAGGCTTTACTAGAGCCGTCAATGATTATCGACGCTTCGGATTATCGCTGAGGATTCATTTTTCATCTCCAGTGACAATTTTCAACCTTCTTGAAATCTTTTTCATATCTGGCATGACTTGAATTGCAAGTGGTGAGACGATGTCCAATAGTTTTGCTCTGACCGTCAATATGGAACCCATTTTCCCGCTGTCCCAATTTTCCGACATATTTTGCAAACATAAAGCTGTCGAGTGATCGACACCAAGTTTTTCAGCCAATTAAAGCGTTGATTGAGTCGGGGTCATAAACTAATAGAGATTGCAAGTCTTCAACTCCAAATTCATGTGGTTGTTCCACAAAGTCAGATTCACCTTCTCAGGACTTTGCAAGCCATTCTCGATATGTTCTGTTTTCAACGGAGCCCAGCAGCAGCAGCAGCAGCAGCTTTCTAAAGTCCGTTGTCGTACATAAGCCTTCTCAAAGATTTGTCAGATCTATTTTTTGTAGGCGTCGCAGCAACGATACCTCCTGAACCAATCTAAATCGTCACCCCCATCTTATTTCCCGTCGGCTGCAATTATGCATATGATCTCCAGGGATCCATATTGGGAGTCATGATGTCTAGCCGTTGTCTGACCTTCTTGCAACATGGCCTGACCATTGCAATTTCACTGTTCTTATGGATTTTACGCTATCCCTACCCACTTTTTTGTTTTAGCTCCATCAATCATCCCACCAGCTGCTGCCTTGCCCAACTTGTAGTTTCACACGCATATCTTTTCCATCGCCATTTTTATTCCTTTTAGCACACGACAAATTAAACTGGAAACAGAAATACAGTTTTCAATTGTGTATTAGGTCTTTTGTTTTTCAAGAAAGAGAGCATTGAGAACTTTTGCACACACCTAGTATGTTCTCAAGGACATTGCTGCAAAGTAATCCCAAACAGTGTCAGACTAAATTCGAACTTCGTATTCTGATTATGTTCTCCTTGTTGATAACTAATCTTCGGCCCCTCAGCACTTTCACTGCCAATGATTGATGCTGTTTCGGCAGTCTGGACAGTGTTATGCAGTGAAGTGATATTTCCAACGTCATCTTTAATCAGCAAAATGCAGATCTTAGATCCCGTTTCTCTTTGCTTGATGATATATGAATCACTCGCTTGCGCAGTTGTTTCGCTTACTTGTAAGATAATCTAAAGTGAGACATTAACAGCCAAGATTTATCGAATAAACAACGACTGCTTAGATGTTTCTTAAGAACAACGCAATTTTTTACCGGTTTTATTCTCTCGTAAATATTTGATGCCAGACATGGAAACGCTGGAGAATTTTTTTTTCAATCCATAAAATCGGAGTCACACCAGAACAGGGGTTCTCAAACTGTGTGCCGAAGCACAGTAGTGGGCCTCAACAATCACCCAAGTGTGTCATGTAAATTCTTCCAAATGCGCAAATATGTATTTCGAACTTCTATCATGTCTAGTTTGGGTATTATCGTTTTCTCGCTTATACAACAGAGTTGCCGGTCTAGAGGTTTTATGACTAGATTCAGTGAGTTCAGAATTCTTACCTACGTATGAAAGGAAAGAGTGACATTAGATACTTATATTAGTATGTTGATATAAAAGTTTCGTTTATTGAACTCTTGAATGTTTTTTAAGCTGGTATGCTGCGTAAGTCAAACGTTTTTATCAGTTTGCCGTCATTCAATAAAGTTTTTAAACCACTGCTCTGAAATGTTGAAATGAAGAAATTTCTCGGTGGCTTATGTAGTGGTTGAGATAATTGCATATTTGCTACGCGCCAGTAGTCGAAATTCAACCCAAAGTGAGCGCTAAAATCTTGAGTTCAGAGATGCAACATAATCTCCTTATCCTGATTTCTATTTGGCCTAGGATAGGTTTAGTCCTTAGGTTTTAGGGTTCGGTCGCCATAATCCCCATTCTTTCTAAGATGATGTAGTATTCATTAACGCTCTCGAAATTTCGAACTGAATTCATTATTCAATCCAGGTGAGTAGAATGTTCTAGTTTCACTGTCTATACTTTGATTATACTTACTTTCAGTTAATCCTCGTATTTATTCTCTATTCATCATCGGGATGCTAGTTCTGCTCGTTCTGCATGATTAAATAAGGAAAGAAAAATATTGATTGATGATTTTGACAGACCTCTACCCAGGTTTCTGAAACAGAAATTTCCACTTGGAAATGACTGGAAGTAAAATTTTAATGATAACATTGGCCCCAGATGCACAATTTGTATTCCTTTCAGATTCTATCCAATCATAGTGAATCCAAGAACCATAACCATTCTTCATTTTGTGTCAAAACAGTAAAATTCAGTACACTTATAACTAAGGGCATTCCAAAAGAATTTAAATATTGAGCCCTAGTTGATTTTGAAAATGCCGCCCATTGCAGCCATTTTTCAAGATTTACCATACATAGGACCTGGGAATTGCCATTCTGATGATTCACGCTGCCATTTCTTCGAAATGGTGGCCATGACACAATCCAAGACTCAAAATAAGTGAAATAATAATTTAGGGTTATCCAACACTCCCCTTCACAGTAATGAAGGGCTATGCAGTCGAAGGCCCTTGCATTGACTCACACAACCCTTCTTACATTTGCAAAAGACATAGCTGGACTGGACTGCATCTGGTAGATATGTCAAGGAGGATTCATAGTACCTCTCAGATGTCTTTGACTAACCCCATCTACATGATGAAAGTAGTTCTGGTGTAGATACTAATATTTTATACTTGTCCAAGCAATATTTCCGGTTAAAACTATCAAATGTGTTATTTTTATCACCACCATCCTCATTATTATCAGAATAGCAACCACTATCAATATCACTCTACCATCACCATCATCAATGTCATACCCATTACCACAATCATCACTATCATCAATAGCATTACCATCACGACCTCCATCATCACCATCTTCAATGATAATACCAATGATATTTCTTCATCATTAAAAATGATAGCCAAAATAATTTTATGAGAATCTCTGGGACTATGATCGGCGTTTCAAGCTTATCTTACGGACTATCACTCTTACATTTGATTTCAGATAACATAGGATGAAAAGTGAAACCAAAATTAAATTCTCTTCTGATAGTAACAGTAAAATCATTCATTTATAAATCAGATATGAAAATGTAAACTGGATACTGAGAAATGACTGCAATATCCGACGTATTGAAAATTCATGATGGCTCAATATCCATTTTTAATGCCTTCAATTATAAGTATACCAAAACATTTGCTTTCATCACAGTGCTCAATTGGTTTGAAATTTCCTGCTCGATTGAACCCATCTTGACTTCAAAGGCTTTCCATAATAGCCAACAATTCTGGTTTGTAATAAACATTGATTACTAACACTTAACAATCTTCAAATAATGCAAAAATAGAATATTAACTGGAAGATGTTTTTGAAAAATGAGAATGATTCCATGTTCAAAACAATATCACTGATTTCTAGTTCAATGACCTGATAACAAGTAAGTCTAGTCTGGTTAGTTTTTAAATAAAAATGTAATCAAAACCTTTTAGCAGCATGCTGGAGGCGATCAATTAAACGTGCAACATATACAAGGCCAGCCAGCCAATCAGACCACTTAAAGACGGAAGAAACATTTGTTGATGTTGACAGTTCTGGTTTTCAGTTTCAAACATCATAGAGTGAATGTACATTTTGATTATCATTTTTTTCCAATTTGTCAACAGAGAAGAGTTTTTCGAGTGAATGAAGAAATTTCCTTGCAATACATTGTAATTAATATCACCAACTTTGTTTCGGAAACGTCACCTCAGGACTCAGACATATCCCGAAGACCTAGAAATGTTATTCCATGTTAGAGAGTAAGACGCTTTGTTTATTCAAAGAGTTGCGACAGGTACAATGTGTCATCTTGGGTTATCTTAAGGACAGAAAAAGACAGGGAACAATTAGGTTTTCATCAGGGCTGAACTTAGGAGCGCCGAGGTCCTATACAAAATATTTTTTCGGAGCCCCAGGTTGACAGCCAAGGTTTGTTGAATCATAAAAATATTATCATCAGCAGCAGCAGCACCTTTTAGCATTCGCCGTTGGACATAGACCATCCCAAAGAATCGCCAGATCTCTTTATCATGGACGTCGTGGAGTTCATATTTTCTAAACTTGTCTACTTTGTGCACATTGCATGGTTCTTAGTTTATGGCTCACTCTTTCTGTTAGGTTCACTGTTTCTGATCTGTAGGTCACAATTGGGAAGATGCATTGGTTACATACCCTTCTCTTTAAGATTAATGTGATTTTCTTGTTTTTGAAGGTTTTGCTTGGTCATCCGAAAGCTTTCCAACGTAGAGTGATCCATCGCTTCACTGTTTCTTCTTTTGGGGATTTCAGGGAGATTCGGTGTCCTGGGAAGATGTAGTAGTCCATCTTCTTCAGCTCTGCAGTTTCTATTCTAATATGAAGTTTATTATACAATTTATAGATATCGTATTTTTCAAGTTGTTTAATAACGTTACTGCGTGATGTAAATGATATAAACAGTCAGTCATTGTGGCGGTTAATATAGATTTGAATAGATGAGCATTAGAAGGATTAAATAGTGTGTGGAGGTCTACGAAGATCAGGGAAGACAAGGGGCTTCTTTATTCTTTCAAGAATATGCCATAAAATGCGGTAACCGGATTAGCAAAGGTCGATTGTACATCAAATCATCCTCGTTTTATTAAAATTTCATTTCTATAGAAGATCATTTTCTCAAGTTATCATGAACAAAATGATTCCCATCTGAAATCAGTAATATCACATCGAATTATCTCAAATAACAATGCAAACGAGAATTTTTTCACGAAGTTCACAATTCTTTTGGAGTTTTTTCTGTTTCCTGTTTTCTTGAAAAAATATCAATTAAACTATATCCCTTTTTTCAACAAAAGAGTTGAAACGTCGATACTAAAAAGCAAAAAGGAAAAGAAAAAAAAGGTCTGCTTATCTGTTCAATAGAAAGAGTCACGTGACCAACTTTTCTTGGCTACATGCTGGCTTTTTTTGGAGGGGTCTGATTGGTGGAACATTGAGAAAGGGGATGAACAATAAATAAATTAATTCTTTCGCTTTTTGTGGGATCATAAAAAGTCAAATTTTAAAAAAAGAAAAAAACAAAACAAACCAAGCGTTAACTCCCAGACATAAAATTGGGGGGGGGGGCAATTTCGCATAGAATTACATTTTAAATTGAATCTTCCTCAACAAATTCTTCAGAAAACAAAAAAAAATTTTTTAGACATAATGAGCAGTGAATGTTCAAATTTTCAACCCGCTATCCCCATTGGTGTGACCTGTACACATAACGCATGCATATATAACCAGCTAGTCGGGCAGAATCACTTGAAAGCGTAAGAAATATATGTTGACTATAGTGACAGTTTTGGTTGATGGTTTCTAAAAAAATAAAGGAAGCATTGAATTGTTTTTCTCCAAAACAAGACTGACAGTCCGATAAGAGATGCACGACTTCATCTCTCGTGTGAAGATTAAACGACAGCTATTGCCAACTTTATAATAAAGTTTACATCTTTGAGTCAAAAACACCTAAGAACACCTATAATGATTTATTTTTTCCAGATATGTGTCTGAAATCTGAAAAATCTATGGCGGTGAACCCTCGCTATAACAAACTAATTGGGGAAGGATTTGTCGTGGAAACTGAAAGTTTTTTTGTTTTTTTATACCCATTGGTTATCCCTCGTTCGTTAAATGAGAGGTTTTGGCCGTTTACCTCATTCAAAACATCGTTCACCAAATCCAAAGGCAGTTCGGTTCCTCCTCGTTATATTCTCGACCTTGGCTTACATCGTTAAGTAAATGATAATAAGGAAGTTTGCTGTAACTTTGTTCCCTAGTCTAGCCTTTTGCAGCATATAATTCAAGATCAAAGTGTAATATCAGTTTTTCTCTCTTTATGTTTTCAATTTCAAACGTTATTATAATTGTATTTCAATTGTTTTCTTCGTGAATTTTGATTTAATTTTATTTGGATTTGTTCTCAATTTTAATCGTTTCTTGCAATGTTTTAAACAATAATTCTCGTTGAAATCACTCAATAATTCACTAACAAAAATACAAAACGAACATCAATTCATTTTGATACAATATTTACTGATAAATAATGAGTTTAAAAAGTTATGAAGAGCTAAATGATTTAATGATATTGCTTGGCTTTTTCACGGTCAGAAATGCAAGTGAGGTAAACTCTAAAATTGAGAACAGGAGTGCTAACCCATATGGTTATCATAGACGAAATGAATAAGATTCATGACAACTTTTTTTTTGTCAATTGAAAAAAAAAATATTCAAAATAAAGTTCATCGAGAAAACTATCAAAATATGCAATAATAACGTTTAAAATTGAAAACAGGAAGTCGACGGTGAACATATATTACACTTTGATCTTGATCTAACGGCTGCAAGAACCTGGACCACGAAACTAGAATAATGAAAGGCCGTTACAGCTCACATTCGTTAAATCTGGTAAGTTCGGGTCGATCCATGTGTCGTTTAAGCCTGAATTATTTACATCGATATTCGTTATAATGGGGGTTTATTGCACAAATTAAATGACTAGAATCATCAAATTTAATCATTGGATTTATTACAAATATTATAGTAAATGAGATAAGGATGTGACTTACGCTATAAAGAAAATCATCTAAATAGCAAATTTTGACAATTAGAAGCAACCAAAAACATCTAGACTTATATAAAATTTAAAAAAAAGATATCTAAATTGGCAACACAGAGCAAAGGCTGTGAGAAATATTTCAGTGTGTCAGTCAGTTACAGCAACAGATGCTAGTGGTGCTGTCACATCTTTTAAAAAATTCAGCATAATCTCGGAATTTCAGAACGCTTGTAGTACAAAGGCTTGGTATTCAATGTGTCATTTTTCTGAGTGGAAACGTTATTTTCCCATTCAAATGACTGCATAGGATTCAAAGCGTCAATACATATTCAATCGTGGCAGCGTATAAATCTCATAAGATCAGTGCCACGTGCGCTCTTTACTGATATGAAAAGGTACGTATATATATATATATATATATATATATATATATATACATACATATATATATATATATATATATATATATATATATATATATATATATATATATATATATATATATACATATATATGTATGCATATACATAATTAATGATATTTGATATTTAGAATGTTTCGACCACAAAAATCTTAATAAGAAAAAGTAAGCAAAGTTTAGTTTAGTATGCACATGGCTCTAATTCTGTAATATTTTCATACGGCTGCAAGTAAATGTGCACACCTACACACATACGCACGCATACACATGTACGCACATTCACACGCACACATACATAGACACACACACACACACATATATATATATATATATATATATATATATATATATATATATATATATATATATATATTTACATACATGTGTGTGCATGTGTTTGTTGTGTATGTATATATGTATGTATACTAAATGACATTTGATATCTAGAATATTCCGACCACAAAAATCTACGTGAACTGAAAAAAAGTAAGCGCTTAACGAAGTCAAATTATGCATCTTCCACATGAAAGAGAAAATCAGTACTGCTATAGTGTGACGCTGCCGTTTAAAATAAATCTGATAGATGTAAAAAAAAAAAGAAAAAATTGTAAAGTAGTGCCCTTACGCTGGCTCCAGTCATCCTTGCCCGTGCTAAGCACATGAAAAGTTCGTTTCTCGAGTTTCATATGTGAAATTTGGAGGTGACTTCCGAGCAGTCGAAATGAGTAAGGTGTCCTTACTCACTTCAACCGTTATTTTTCCTATAGCAAATGGGTAAAGGAACTGATGGAGTCATGCCTTTCCCAAGGTCATTGGTGCAAAATGAACGCAAATTTCAATTTGGGTGTGAACTCAGCAAGTTCCATTTTCGGTGTGGATAACCGTTCGGCCAGCTGGCACTCCCTCTCAGATAAATGTATGTCAAGTAAAAATGAGTTTTCTGTTGCTTAACTCGGCCTAAATCATCTGTTTTGCTTGATGAAGAGTTGCCCCATTAATTACCAAGCATGAGGTTAGGGACCTTACCCCTCTACACAGACCCATGGCATGTTCAGCGTGATGTACGGACGCCTTTCCCAAGGGCATTAGTGCAGAGTGAACACAACCTGAGATTGATCTCAGCCAGCCGATCCTATCCTCTCTGGTGTTAACCACCCGGCTGCTATGTGTGTACGTATATATGTGTATGTATGTGTGCCATTGACGTAGTCGGACAGTGTTCAAACTCCGCTCGGGGTTGTTTACTAATGCACTAAGGCTTTTGAGAAAGGCACGAATCCATTCTTTTCACTCCATCCATGATTATGAATAAACTGATTGGGCATATTGAGCTCTCGAGCCCTAAGGGAGGCAACCAGTCTAGGAGAAGGACATCTCTGCCCCTAAAACAGGGTGTAGCGTTTGGTGCCCAATGGACGTCCTTCTGCTCGTGCAGCCAAGCCGGTGCCCGAAGTATCGCTCCCAGCTTTTCTCTGGATTGTATCAATGAGGCCAAAAGGGGATTCAAATGACAAGACATTACGTGATCTCCATACTTGCAGGAAGAGACGTTCTATTATTTTTAGAGACAGGACAGAGGCCATTTATATATATATATATATATATATATATATATATATATATATATATATATATATATATACATATGTGTGTGTGTGTGTGTGTGTGTGTGTGTGTGTGTGTACGTATGCGTGTGTATCACAGTCCTTTGTTTAGACCCTCATTAAGGGTGTTGCGAGGATTGGTAAACACGGACAGTTGTTAGTAAGACCCACTGGCATGCTTGTCGAAGCTTCGTTCTGCTCACAGCACCTGGGATCCCCCAATATTGAGCGGGTTTGACGGTGCTTAACACTTGATTTGGCTGTAAACCTTTGGCCTCGGGGAGAGGTTCCTCAAATTTTGTCTCTGCTTAGCGGAGGAGCATTGAGTGCCTTTTTAAAAGTCTTCGTTATGACTCGGTGGCAGTTTGAAGTACGAACTACCTAACTGGAGGTGAGCACTCTACCACTAGGCCACAGGTTTTCCTTTATATAGACTGATGAATGTGTGTCGACTGAAAGAGAGTTGTTTGCCCAAAACATCAGTTTGATGCTGTTCTTTAATGAAGAGTTGCCTCATTAATAGAGAGACCTGGGGGTTATGAGCTTAACCCTGCTACGGTGACCTATGATGCATTGAAGGTAGGGGGAGAGAAAGAAACATGCTTTTTCCCAAAGGCATTAATGACAGGGTTAATGCAAACCACTCGTTCACTTGCACCTCTGATTTAGTTTTGACACTGCCATTTTATACAAGACTGATAAATGTATGTCAACTGAAAGTGAGTTGTTTGCTATTTAAAAACCTCGGCCCAAATCATCTGCTCTGTGCTATTGTTTAATGAAGAGTTGCCTCATTAATGGCAACGTGCCTGTTGACAATCTGCTGAGCTGGGTTTTTTTTAATACGACAAATGGGCTTCTTATTTAAGCGATCAAGTCAAGGCCAGAAACAAGTGTTTTAACAAATGCTCTCGTAACAAACAGCCGACGAAATTCATTGCTACGATATTTATTTTTTGGTTGTTTCTTAGAAACCGTCAACCAAAACTGTCAACATAGGTCTCTTCAGTGTTTTAGTTTGTCTAGCTGTCTGACTAGCTGGGTAACAGAGCTATAGGACTTAGAATTCCTAAGTCTGCTCTTTATCATTTCTAGAAAAAAAATTTCGTTTTTTTAACCCCCCCCCCTCAATAGTTTTTTGACGTTGTTAAAATTTATATTAACTCAGTCCTTTAGTTAGAGTTCTATGGTGTGCTTTTTTCAAAATTGTAATCCAGACTTTTTCTTAGAGATCCAGCAAAAGGTAAGAGAAGTAACTTATCCATTGATAACCCGTTTTCCAATTCTGTAATTGATCACCACTAACACGGCACGCTGCCAAAAGACGTCGGTCATGTGACTGTTTCTATTGAGTTACTAACCAGACCTGCTGTCAAACTCCAGTCCAAACAACAAGAACCATCCTTACCAAATTTAGGGGGTTAATGGATACCATCCCCCTAACGTGATTTGAAACCACGAATAACTGATTGTGTCGGTTACTGATTGAGTAAAATTGACAAGTCTTGCACATCTACCCAAACTTGCGTAATAAATATGGAAGGGCTTGTTTCATTCTTATTTATATCTATTTATATATCTATACATCACCCAAAAGTTCTCAACAAATTTGTATCAAAATCTCTGCCAAGGTGCATCATGGGCTGAATAATAAATTACTATCTTCGGGTTCAGATCCAGGACTTAAAAAAAAAAGGTCACCAACTTCGAATCACAGCTATATCCTTGTGTACATAATATCTCCAAAAATTCTCAATTAAATTCTTTGGAATGATACGTAATAAACTAAGAAATACGTGTTTACATTTTTCGATGGAGAGATATTGTTCAATTTTTTGTTCATACATTCATGTGCTCATTCATGTTTGTTCACACAATATCTCCAGCAGTTCCCAAATGAATGACTATGGTATTTTGTCAAAGAGAAGGCAATCAGACGAGGGAGAATCAATTGAAGTTTGAGGCGGATTGAAGAATCTCTCACTACTCTCTGGGTGCTTTGTAGTTCAATCCTGTAGACTTATGGGACAGGGTTTCGACTGCTCTATTGCTGCAGCAAGTAGATTTTACATAGTTGTGTTGCTAGCCCAACCCACCTCCTTTCCCCGAGCTTAGGACCAGCTATGGTCACTGCTGAGTTGGAGGTTTATTCAGCCAGAGTAACCTTCTCTTAGATAAGCTGCCTTCCATAGCTGAAGGGATCCAACAACCCTGCTATTTATCCATATTTTATGCAATTAGTAGTGGCCTTTTGATGAAGAGGTTCTTCGAATGAAAAATTCTTCAGAAATTCTTTAACAATTGACGATCTCCAACCATAATGCAATGAGTGTATAAACGACTCGGAGCTATATTTTTGACGAAATAGGTGGAATAAACTTCGTACATGATTTGCTACAAGCACAAAGAATTTGGTAGCCTCTCAAGGTATAGTGCAACACATTGCCCCCCTTGCTGGTATCCATTGACATAATTGTGATGTATTGTGGTGAACTGTTCTGCATCTTAAGCAGGTATCTCAGGGTCACAAATACCTCTTCGCCTGTATGGATCATCTTTGTGGGGGCGGCGAAGACTAAATAAGTTTTCAGTGGCAGAATGGTTCATGAGCCCTCATTAAACACAACCACCTTCCGTTTTGGGCTTGGCAACTAAGATTGTTTTTTGTGCTCATGGATAGAAGAACCATGTCTGGTCATAGTGAGGTAACTATTGCCCCATTGGAAAGACAAGTATCCTCGTCAGGTTCACTTACATCCCCCATAAGCTCGATGCAAAAGGAAAGCGGACTCTTGGTAGTTGTTTTTGTCCTTGGACACTCATCTCCTTTGGACATAGGTAGCTTCTGGTGGTGATGCATGATACTTATTGGCTTTTATCCTCTGTAGGTCAGTCCATGTAGTGATTTCAGTTATGACCTCGTTGTGCCTCCGACTGTATTGATCCTCTGCCAATGCTTTGAAAGATCGAGTCAATGTTTGATTCGGTGTGGAGAGACTTGCTCCTCGCTGCTTACAGGATGGATCTCTTTTTTGCTCCTTAGAGGTCAGCCACAACGCACAGGAGGAAAGCCAAGTTGCTTAGGTCGGGACTCCGGTGTTCCCCTAGGACAGCTACCGATGAGTGTCTGGTGCGAATGAGTCCATCAACTTTGGGTGGAGAGCCCCATTGCATTCACGACGAAGTCATCACCGTCAAATCACCCATGAAGCCAGATGTCTTGTTCCGTTTTATTTATTTATTTATTTATTCATTCATGCTTTCTGTCCTGCATCTTCCAGCTATATCAGTGAGGCTCATGCCTGCCACAAACAGAACAACGAATATTGAGCATTCCACCGTAATGCTTTTTTCGGGCCTCTATCATTTGTTGGAGAAATTTTCCCCAATGAACCCCATCTTTAACAAATCTATGTGGGACGAACTCCAGTAATTTTGCATTTTTGATCAATTGATGGGGTATGCTTGGGCAGGTTTTGGTAGAGTTACAAATTTAGATGTTTTTGTCAAAATCAAAATGTTTTCGTTTGCGTATAGACGTCAAAAATTTGTATTTAGATGATTTTTAATGAAATAATTGATATTTTAATATAATAATAAGCAATATTAGTCTAAATTGAGCAGTATCTTAATGAAATAAATGTTGATGATTGAAGTCACGTGTAGTGTTTTAATGATATGTATTATATTTCCCAGACATGAAAATTATGTTGGCAACACAGAACTTGTTAGATCTTCACGCAAGGAAACACTAACGCATCTATGGTCTGTCTTTTGAGCTTATCAAGGGATGACCACTTAGTTTTCTTCTCACGACACTTAGATTCTTCACAAGAGAATTTTAGCAAGCTACGGGACTGTTTTTCTTTCCACTACCACAAAGTTTCGGCAATACTAATCTCCGTTATAGCAAGGTCTCTTCCACAGGAAAAACGCAAAACAATATGTAGAGTGATGTTAGAGATTACTCCAAGCGACCGGAAAAGATCAACAAGCATCAGAGAGAGGGCCACAATGAATGCTATAATATAAATTATTCCAAATAGACAAAGATGGTAAATGTAATAGTAAAATACCTGACACAAGATAGAGGGATGAGATGGAAAGGTTTGTGAGTAAGACATGGCACATACTAGCGCAATCGCAGTCGTAATGGAAGGAGATGAGGAAAGCCTTTATCCAGTGGTGGACTTAAAATGGCTGCTACTGCAACAGCTGTTGCTCATAATAAAGATGATGTATGCATATTTTTATGCTCACCAGAAAATAGTGGCAACGGGTGAGCTCAATTAGCCAAAACCTTCCCAAATCTCACATGTCAACAAATCCTTATAAATATCGTGGCATCCCTGTAGGATAATCGTCTACTAAAGGTTCAACAGCATTGCTTCGATGTTCCTGCACATATATATATATATATATATATATATATATATATATATATATATATACATATATATATATATATATATATATATATATATATATATATATATATATATATATATATATATATCAGAGAGATTATTTTCTAAAAACATTATCTTTTTTTTATCGGGTAGCCACAGTGCGCCACTTAGGTAACTAATTTTTTTTACCCGCTTTGCATTTTGAACCCAGCAGGATATACGCAATACACACACGCGCGCACACACACACACACACACACACACGCACACACACATATACATATACATAGAGAGAGAGAGAGAGAGAGAGAGAGAGAGAGAGAAAGAGAGAGAGAGAGTGAAAGAGATTATTTTCTAAAAACAGATTATCTATCTTTCTATCTATTAGCCAGAGTGCACCACACATCCTTAGCTAAATAATTCCTTCTTTTTTTTCCACCCTAGTTCTACATTTTGAACTCGGCACGTGTGGCGAACCTCGACACACACCTGATAGAGCTTCTCCTAGGGATCACTTGAGATACTATTATAATTTTCTTTTAACCACCACGTGTCCTATCAAGCTATCACTCTTTTTTTTTGTTGTTCAGAGTTGAAATATTGTCATCATCTCATGGATTAAGCTTAACATTTCGACCTGTACGTTCTAAGGCCTTCCACAGTTTCGAGAGTCTCCTCCTGTGAATAGTTATAAATGCTGCTGAAAGAGATGAATTATTTTGTCATTAACCATGGATTATACAGAATTAGATATTCATGTTTTTGTTTGTCTATTTGTTTAAAAAGTGTTCACAGCGGTTTCAGTACAGGCATCCCCCGCTCTTCGAAAGTTCGCTTTTCGACACCATTTCACTTTTACGACAAAAGTCAAAAGGCGAAAAACAATCAGCATATTTTGCGGTGAGTCATTATAGAGGTGGCGTGCACTACCAATGTACTCACTACTAATTATCTACAAATCCTACTGACAATTACTTGTTAACCATTACCACGTCGTGATGAGCCCTGCCTCACACATTATATGACAGAAAGAATTTGAAAACTACATCTTATATCAAACCTACAGAAACAATCTTTCTCTGTTGAAAAAAAAAGAATGTCAATTGAAACAATCGATTCACATGCAAGTAGATTTTTTTATTACGAGGCCTGTCGGGAAAGTATTCAGCCATTTTGAATATCTCGAGAACTGGTTGCTTGGCCTTGATATGACTTAGCAAACAATACGACGGGACCTTACTGAACAGGTGTGAACGGAATTCTCTTGTGGGGTTTCTCATTTAGAAGTAAAATGCCATTTTGTGAGCTTATGTACTGTGTGACTTTTGTACTTACAATGACGTAGCAATCATATCATTCACATCTCATGCACAGCTTTGTTGGCAAAACATCACATCACCTGGATCTTTCAGCCTCACACAGTGCAAATTTGGCTCCTACAGCGTTTAGTTCTTCCCAAAGAGGGACCCTGGATGAGATCAAGGAGAACACGATGATACAGCTGATCCTATTCCCGAAAGAGGACTTCGAAGATTTTGTTGAAAACAGCCACCAGAATAAGTGTGTGATGTCCAAAGGAGAGTAATTTAGAATACACTTCTTTGCCATGTGGGCTATTATTTCTCGTTAATATAGAATGACTGAATACTTTTCCAGACTGACATACAAACCATGATATTAAAAAAAAAACGATACCCAGAGAGTAGATGGACACCCCCAAGTAATTAAACATTAAGCTCGAAAGGCAAGAAACTAGATAGCACCCTAATGACCTTCGGGTTTTTTAACTAATCAGTTGACTAATTGAGGCCTACATAAGTGATGTCAGTACCAACACATCGAAGATGGACGCGATGGACTTAAAAAGGAAAATTAATTTCATTATATTTCATTATATTTCATTATCCTATTTTTATGCATGTTTTGAAATTTCATTTAATACTTTAATGAACTCCTGGTTTCATTATTATAATAGAAAAATAGGCAGCTTATCTATGAGAATTTGCCTAAAACTAAACGTAAATGACATTCCGATATAAGGATTGTTTAAAAAATTAACACGCCACGATAAAAAAAAAACCTCGCTCATCACTGGTTTATATGTTCACAAATACATACAATGTATGTATTTAACAAGATTAGTCTGATAGTTATCTACTAAGCTCATTGTAGTTGTGGCAAAAGGCAACCTGCAAGGATTGAACTCATTTCTTAGTAACAATGATCTCTGCAAGTACTGTTACTTGACCTTTCTTAACCCCATGATGAGGAGCCCTGCACCTACACACGATATCCTGTACAATAAAACATCAAATATCTGCCCGTCTGTGTGTGACAGCGTAACTGAAGAACAACGCAACATATCCCATGAAATGTTCAATGTGTTTTAATGGAATCTCGGGTGAGATTAGTTACAGAAAAAAAAAGAAAAATAATGATATTGTGTGGTCTCCGTTCACGCTCACACAGATAGTAATGATCTGATCTTCAGTCTGTCTGTCTGTCTATCTATCAATCAATCTATCTATCTATCGTTCATCCATTTTTTGTGGTATCCCTCCAGGTAATTAAATTAAATGCAGTCCAAGAGTTCCTGGTGGTGATAATTTTCGAATAAGGTATGATACCAAATACATGATCTCTTAGTGTAGACAAAGGCCCCATTTAAGGCTTCCACAGCATCAAGCTGAAAAAATGCCGCCTGCAAGACGTTTTTTCAGCAAGTAATAGGACAGAAAAACTATAATTTTCTATTACTAGCTTAAACCCCTCCCTATAGTCTCACACTCAGTCAAACAATCTTACTCGGTTAAAAAGGAAGAATGTTGATTGAAATATCTCACTCATCCAGAAACGGTTTTGATATAACAGACTCCGATATGAAAAGATACATTTCTAGAGAAAGTGGCACAGTATTACATTTAAAAATGCGATGAATTTTGAGTCCTTTTAATTTTTTTTTTTCTTTTTTGGCGTAGCTGAAAAAAAGAAGCCAACTGTTGGGTAACTCACAATATCAAAGAAAATGAAGAAAGAAAAACTTGGGAAAAAAGACAGATAGACAGTTATCTTCTAGACCTCCCCCCCCTTATCCCACAGATGCCTGTTTATATTTCATACAGCTGAAAAATATTAATCAAAGTATCCTGCAAACATAATTCACAAATACCCCGCTTGGTACGACCTCGTTTAACGCTAATTCACTATAGCACCCATTTTCAAATATTTTTCGCAATAAATTTCATCTTCATCATCATCATCGTCGTCGTCGTCGTCGACATCGTTGTCGTCGTCGTCATCCTTTCAGCATTAGTCAGACCCCTCTATCATGGATGTTGCGGAGCCAGTACTTTCTAGATTTGTCAAGTCCACCACGCCATCCTATTTCCGTTGTGATCCCCATGTTTTGGATCGTGATGTTCAGCGGTTGCCTGTCATTCTTGTTGCTGGACCAACCCATTGCCATTCGAGTTTTCTAATAGATTCTATGATATTTGACCCCTGCTTTTTTCTAATTTACTGTGCCGTCTTATAATCACTCCATTTGATGTTGGGCACGATTCTCTCTTGTTTACGGTCCATGGTTATCGGTTTGAAAGTCAATCTTTTTGTTAGGTTATATGTTTCAGCTCCATAGGTGACTATCGGGAAGATGCATTGGTTTCATACCTTCCTTTTCAGATCTTAATAGGATTCTCTTATACTTGAAGCTTCTGTGAAATAAACGATGATAAATACAGCTTCATACAGAGTCTCTGAAATAACTGGATACTGTACACTCTTGTCAAAATGTCATCTGATCTGTATGAAAATAAACACATACACATACACACGAACACGATAATTTATGTATTGATACACGTTGACACCTAATGATATTTCACCAGTTCCTGAAACCTGAACCTAAAAGTAGCTAAAGAATGAGATACGCAGTACTAATCCATTCTCTCTTACTGAGGCCCAGCAATGACGTCATAAATAATGGAAATGTCCTTGAGTGAGAGATCTCTTTAAGGCAAAGAGAGGTGTTCTGGATATGATGTGTTATAGCAATGTATAACACTGTTCCGAGTAATAGCTGTATGAACATAAAATAGTTTTATTCGATACAAGCACAACAATCTGGAGTAGCCTGGATTATTATGATAAACAAATGACGAATGTACTTTTAAAATGAACGAACAATCTAACATAAAAACATACTAGTTTAACAGAAGAGTATCCTTCCATTCTTAATATTGCACAGCTTTGATGTATCTACACGACCAATCAGAGGAGACTTCACCGCATGAACTTGTGCTCTCTTGCAGGGTTATTTAGTCGGCATACCCAATGATCAAGTGAATAGATTCCATGTATTCTAAAAAAAAAAAAAAAACATCGCATCACCAAAGTCTGTTAACCCAATCCCCTATAATCCAGATTAGGGTTCTGCAGCTTCTGTTTTTTTTCCCAGAGCTAAAATGGACCATATCCGAGATTTAGAATAACGCTATAAGACAGCTCATCGCAACCGCAAAAGAAGACTTCGCAGACTGTTTTGAAGAGAGGAAGCGACTCTGGGATAAGTGCGTAATGTTCCACGGGGAGAATTTTGAAGAGGACTAAGGCAACATTGCCTAAGATAGGCTATTTTTGTTAATATTGAATGGCTGGATACTTTCTGGACAGATTTCATACATTCTCTACTTCAACAACTTTGAGATGATTTGCATCAATGAATTAGTGTAAATCATAGATCGTACGCTGGGCTTAATCTGACACATGACCACGGTATTTAGATACTCAGTAAAGATCAAAGATTACCAGTGAATTGGTCTGCAAGACTAAATTTTTTATAAAGCAAAAATGTGAGGGAAAATTTCATCATCATCATCATCATCATCATCATCATCATCATCATCATCACCACCACCATCATCATCATCATCACCACCACCATCATCATCATCATCATCAGTCTTTCAACGTCCATCATTAGATATAGACCTTCCCCAGGATTCGCCACACTTCTCTGTCATGGATGTCGCGGAGCCAGTACTTTCAGAATTTGTTTAGCTCGTTTCTCCATCTGATATTGTGCCGGCCTCAGTTCTGCATGTGATTTCAAGGGACCCATGTCGTGAATCACGATGTCCATCGGTTGTCCGCCATTCGTGCAACATGGCCAGCTCACTACCATTTGAGATTTTCAATGGATTCTTTGATGTACCTGACTCTTGTCTTTTCTCAGATGTACTGCGCTGTCTTGTGGTCTCTCCGTTTGAGGCCCAGCATAATTTTCTCATGTGCTCATTACATAGTTCTCAATTTGCGGATTTGTCTATTGGTTAGGTTCCATGTTTCAGCTCCATAAGTGACTATTGGGAGGATGCATTGTTAAGGGAATATTTACCTTTATCTAAATCTAGCATTATAATATTGAAGTCTTAAAATACATTTATACTCATCATTGCTATCTAAACAAATTTTGAATGCATAGCTGAGTTTTTATCGTCATCATCATCGTGATCATCATCATCCTTTTATCGTCAGTCGCTGGACAAAGAACTTCCCCACGCTGTGAGTCGAGATTTCGAGCATTCTTGCAACATAGGCAATTGGAGTTTTTTTTAAATAGATTTCATGATATATTGGACTCCTGCCTTTTCTCTAACATACTGTGGTGTTTTGTAATATCCCAATGTAATGTTGAGTATGATCATCTCTTATGCATCTTGAATTGTTTTTAGTACGAGAGCCAATCTTTTGGCTTGGTTTTAAGGCTTGGTTTCAAGAGTTGATGACTGGAACTTTATGCAAGAACAAAATTTTATTGCTATCAGTGCAACAACGCTTGCATTCAGACATGTTAAAATTTTGTTCAGAATCAATCAGCGATGCGATTCAAAATGCCAACTAACATTATTATCTGGAAGAATTACCTAGTTAAAGAGTTTTGAACTAATATCTGTAATAAATGCAACTTTGCTATCAGGTGACAAAATTCGCTGGAAACAAGTAAAGGCTCCATGGCAAAATGCATCATACGCCAGAGTTGAAGAAAAAAAATTGAGTTACTTCTTTAGTCGCTTCTTCAAAGAGTGATCCATTAATATGATCATTGCTTTTTCTATTTTCCCCCAAAACACACCTAAACCTTTTGTGTGGACTGAGAGAAAATTATATTTTGTTGAAGAGTGAATTAAACGGTATTAACATTTTTCCTTTCCTCCTCATTTCAAGAAATTTGGATAAAATGTGTTTGTCATGGAGTCTTTCAAGTATTTGACCAGTTGAAATTATCTCAACAAAGGCCCAAGAAATGTCTGGAAAACTTACAGACCAATACACAAAAGGAAAGAATGCAAGATTAGGCAACGAACGCAGAGTTTGTGCTTGTTATAATGATAAGTTTTTGCTTCTACAACTTAGAAATAATGCACTTTATGATTCTATGATATCCTTCAGTCACCTCATATTTTTCCATATAGTCCCGTGATTCTACTTTTCATTTAGCAGACGATACGTTGGTTAACGTGATTTTCATCCCAATAAAATTCATTTTCAGAGGGAAAACAAAGCGTTTGAATGCGAATTACAGATCATAAAAGTATTTTTCGAAATCTTTTGTAGAAAAATGATTGAGATTTTGGCTCGTTACCTACATTTCATTTCAAGTAAATGGACACATGACTGGATTAAGATAGTGCAGGGCCTGTAGCATATACTAAAGAAAGAGGGAAACTTATTTTTTTAAATTCACATAAATATTACACCAGTTTTAGGACCACTGCCTCTTGAATAATAACCATCGGATAACTGCTTCCTGTCAATAGCATACAAAAATATGAAGATAAAGTTTGTGGAATTGAAGTAATCGGCTATGTAAATGATAACACCAATAGGAAAATTGTCTGGGGGGGAGGTTGCACTGTCTTTTTTTCCGACTAATATATCTGGCGAATGTCAACTTCGTACAATGACCATTTGTCGAGTAATCGCAGTGCAGGCACAAATAGAGATTTACTCAATTGTAGTGAGATTTGATACATTCCTAATATACTTATTGCATTTCTGGTATTATGCTCTATCTCAAATTCTATAGGGGTTTTCCTTCAACACAGTGAAACTTATATTTGTTTCAAGAAGAAGGTATTCAAAAACAAATGAAAGGTTGTATGGGATAAAATACATTTTTCTTGGAGACTTTTTGCGGAGAAATAGTTGATATCGATTAGTTAGTTTTCTATCGGAATTTCTGACATTAGAAATTAACAAATTAACGGAGCAGCGCCTGTTCATTATCAACATGTAAAATAATTTTCCGTTAGTCGCACGAAACTACAGCTTCGAAGTATTTCGGTCATTTCCCTTTATTAATGCCATTTTAGATATTCTGTATCTAGATTTGAATAATTCCAAAGTATGGAAGTCAAAGGAGATTCCTTATAGGAAGTATAGAGTGAGATCGATAATCTGTAATTTTTTTCCATTAATCTTTATCAGATTCATCGAGGACCTCTGATCCAAATAACTTCAAATTCGACGCTGCATTGCTTTGTGCACAGTCTAATATATATGGCAAATGACAACTTCTCAGAATGATCAGTTTTCAAGTAAAGACAGTGCTTGCACACTGACTTTTTCAGATGTAGAGAAATTATAGTTGAATTACTACTTCTACTACTTCGGATGTTTGTTGCATTCGGTAAACTGTAAGTATCGAACTGAACTCTTCATCCAATACATTTCTAAGTCTTACATTTAAGGGGCAGCTGGTCTCATCTGCAAATTCTTTGCTTCAGTTACATGGGATGCTATACACGCAGTTCTTGATCATTTCCTTTTTCTAATAAAGGCATGACTTTGGTGAGAGGTCTCCAAAGGATGAGTTCTACTTTTGAAAACTATCCTAATTTTGTATGGGCCATACATCTTCTGAATCCTTACAGGCACGTCTCTGGTGAAAGGTAAACTGAACATAGTAGTTTTTAGACTATTATCCCTTAAGTCGTACCTCTGCTAGTGGAAGCCAATGTTATGCTTGCAAGGTAGATTTTAGTCAGAAAGATATTCCAGATGCTGGTAATATCCTGTTGGTACCTGCCTGGGTCGCAACATGGCTGTTGCCCACCGTGATAGACAACAGATGATCCCTTCCTTCTCGCTTTTATATGGAAGAAACCAAATCATGACTCTAGCAACCAAGATAAAAACACAGTTTTGAAAAAGATTAATGTACCATGATTATTTTCTAGTGCCAAGGAAGTTGGAAGAGGTATATGTTTTCAATCGTGTCTGTCTGTCTGTCTGTTGTCTATCTGACCGGCTGTTCTTCTACAGATGTATCCAAAAGTTCTCATTTAATTCCAATCAAAATTTCGTAGAAGGGTTGGCTACGAACCCCAGAGCAATTCATGAAATTTTGGAACGGACCCAGGAATTCGTTGTTGTTTGAGAGGTATTTTATTATTCCGGAGAAAAGACGTCAAAAACGAACAGTTAATAAGACGGCCAGGTTCAAACTTGAAGGAAAATGATAAAAATATTTTCACATTTAAAGTTCTACCTAGTTATTTTTTTTATGTTCGTTTTTATTTTCATTCAGTTTTTAGTTGTTGTACGGTGTTCGCAGAGGTATGTGCTGTCTGAGTGCTTGCTAGTTTATGATTTATTTAAATGTTAAGTACATTAACAGTGCGAAAAATGCCCGAGTAAGTATCTCCGTTATTATGACGGATTAAAGTTGTTTATTCGTAAGATAATTGTTAAAATAACATTTTTCTATTGCTCTCCTGGGGATCAAAAAATGCGTTTGCCAAATTTCTGCTGAATCCATCCAGGATTTTTGATGTCTATACTCTATTAACACACACACACACACACTGAGAGTCTGTTTCAGATATCCAGTAGCTTGGTACAGCATGAAATGAAATTGGCAAATGTGATAAAAAGACTGTCTCTGGAGTCATTCAAGCGAGGCCTGCCTAGGGAATCGGTATTCGAAACCCTGGATTGTCCTTGGTTCGAACAATAAATGCGTAACTATTTCAGACACTTTTGTATAAAAAGACAGAATTAGTAATTTTATTCTTTTTTATCTAAACTTTGTAACTCGTGTTAGATATGCTTGGGATGCCTCTAATGAATTTATATACTAGTTTACCCTGCTATCCGAAAGTAGATTGTTCGTACAAAAAAACTTTCGTAAGCTGAAATAGCAATTGTTAAACTTATTAAATCATTACAGTAATAGTAGCCTTGGCATGGTTGAAAAACAACAGAGTTTTAATGCGAAAAAGTAGAGAATGTAGTCAAAACGATTCATACGAGAACTCTACGATGAGCAAGTTTGACACATCTACGCCTTTGAAACAAACACATGTTTTAGATGCATTCAAACTCCAAGAGCATGAAGCAGTCATTTTTATATTTGTATTAGGTTTATGCCCTAGTCTTAAGACAGGATTTTATAAGTCAATGGGTTGGGAAGTTATTGAAGAAGAATTAAACTGGATTCCAACTGGGAAAAAGTTCGAAGAACCGAGTTTTACAAAGAGCATCCAACAATAACTGAATTACAATTGAAAACATCCAAAATTATTTTCGACCAGTATGACTACATATTTTGCCATCATTAAACGCTGTACATATCTTAATGATCAATTGTGCTGCTTTTGTTACTCATCATTTTTCCTAATAGACAAGCTCACATTATCAACTTTCAGGCTGTCATGTTGATTTGATAAATTTTTGGTAATGAATAATGTGTGTACCTCATTCTATGTTGATAAAATGCCTATGGCCTATAATCTTTCAAAGAGGTTATAACATACAAGAACATATAAAGAACTCAAAACACTTATATTCTACACACCGTATATATATATATATATATATATATATATATATATATATATATATATGTTGTCGAAAATGACTGCAGCTTCTTTCATTTTTATTATTTTGTTTCTTTTCAATTAGTGGCTTCCAGGCCGTTAGCATCTTTGATGTATTGTTTCCTTTTCTTAATGTATATAATCTGACTAACACACTATAACATACTCAATGCTCACTACCATTGGCCTATTGGTAAGTAATCAGACTGCTATGGTCAGTGCTTGACTTCAAGTCGTGGCATTTATATAGGTTATACATATATTGGCTTCCAACAGCGTGACAGAAATAAAATAAATAGATAAATAAAAATGCATCAGTAATTATATATACTAGGACAGTTCCTATTTCAGACGTACATGTTTGGAAGAGGCTGGACTTTTTGGTGTGGAACAACTTGCCATAATTGTCAAGAAAAAGCATTTTTTGCCCACCGTATGAAACAACGATTTTGATGTAGTCTGGTTATTTTCTTCAGTGATGCCAATTTTGATTATTTTTGTCTGAATTCAGATAATTTCAAGGAGCGGAAGTCAAGGGAGATGATTTGTAGAAACCACGAAGAAAGATCTGTAGTCTTCAATTTTCAAATTTATTTCCATTAAATTTCTCGAGAACCACAAATCAAAACAACTTCAAACTCGTCACTGCATTCCCCTATTTGTTGACTAATATTTCTGGGGAATATCAACTTTGTAAAAAGTTCTGTAGTCGAGTCTGTGTGGTGCAAGCACGGCCCACACTCAGGGAACAGAAAAATTTCTTCAATTGTATACACATATCATATAAAATTCACAAAGATATTTATCCGGCAAATGTCAACATTTTGTGCCTAACACAATCTTTATTAACTGGCAATATGTTTCGTTCTTGTAACGATGAAAACGAAAAGCCCATCAGTATTGAGCACTGTGATTAAATATCATCAACAACTTGTCTCTTTGTTTTCTTACAAATTGCCAAAAGCATTCTGAACCACACACACACGCATGCACACACACACACACACACACACACACACACCGATATACATATACATGTTTATTGTTATTTTTGTTTTATTTCTTATCTACTTGTTATTATTCATGGCGTTTCGCTAACATACACATGAAGTATTCCGCTTGTTTTTTTACACGTACTCTGGCATTTGATTCGCATGTTCATTTACAACGATTTGAAAGTCTGTTTCAGCGATCAACTTGGATCGTGTTTTGCCTGCATTTGGTAATAGAAATAAGCTAGACTAAAAAAAAAAAAAGGTTTGTTTTTGTGGCATCTGTTCCAGTTGATTCGACTCGATTACATATAAACATTGAAACGGAAAACGAAGCAGAAATGCAACAAGAACAAATACTATAGATACACTAAAGAACCTCTACCATAAATGACAAAACATATCTAAGAAAATGCCAATCATTGTGCAAATGGTAACCAAGATCATCGGATATTGAAATGAATATGTTTGTGTGAATGTGTGCCAATATACTTCTGCATTCTTTTCCTGTGTACGTCGGTGTGTGTATTTACAATAGAGGATTTTCTCGTATTCTTCTCAGTGAGTATTTACAAGTGATAGTGTGTTAGAGCAAAAAGGGAGAGAAAATGAAAGAGAGAAAGAGAGAAATAGAGAGAGAAGGAGACCGTTTTACTTAAATATATCTATACGCATGTTGATGGGTTTCACTTAAACGAAAACAACTGTGGATCATAGTACTTATTGGGCTCATCTTAGTTTGGCATAAGGTCACTGGGGTGGGGTCACACAGAAAAGACAGAACTTATGATAATAGTTATGGTCCCTGCAAGACTGGCCCGTTGACCCTGGTTCAACTACGAAACGCCTAAAGATTTTAAAATCTTGGAGAGGACGCGAGATATTGGAACCCAAAGAGGGTTGAATTCACTTTAGTAGTTATCATCGGCGAGACTAAGTGCTCCGATGAGGCGTCTGGGTTGTTTATTGAGATTAGCGCTATCCAAAACAGGGTCACAAGCGTAAGACACTCGTTGAGGATCTAGCTTTGAAAGAAGTAACGACTAGCGAGGATCCAAATCTATAAAATAGTAACGGTCTGCTTTATCCGATTGTTAACCAACACCTCACGGCACGGTGCTTGGCTCCATCTCGGGGAGAGTTTTGAGGGGCCTAATGATGGATAGAAATGATCATTGTAGTAATAATTGCCCATGAGATTAGCTTGCTAACCATTGCTCCATGATGAGGCTCCCCAACTGTGGAATGTTGTCGAACATGTAAGTAGCTATATCGTGTTCCTACATATGTGTAGATGAATAAACTAAAGTTGCAACGGGTGAGCCAAATCAGCCTCTACCTTCCCCCAATACCAACATGACCATACAATCGTCATGGGAGGAGTTGGAAAAAGGCCTTTGTCCAGCACTGAGTTTGAAATGGCTGATATATATATGCAGCGGTTACTACTTCAAGCAAGTTTCATTAAACACGACGGATAGTTTTTGTCGGTTCAACTATTTTTTATCAATTCTTATTTATTTATTGATTATATATATATATATATATATATATATATATATATATATATATATATATATATATATATATATGGGGGGGGGTATGTGTATGCACTTGTCTATGTGTTTATGAGTGGTGACTGAATAGATCAGTTTAAATGTACGACCTTTTGTTAACAAATATCACGACTTCGGTTGGTGATATTTGGCAAATCTAACCGATGTGGTGTAGCCCATTCCACCGTGGTCTATTTCCCCCTTAGTTAGGAGTCAAGATATTAATTCATGTCTTTCTCAAGAGCATTAGAGCAAAGTGTACACATACTGTCTGGTCAAGTCCATTTTCTGTGCTGCTAAGCATTCGGTCAACCAGGACAAGGGTGTCAAATTTATCAATTATTGCTAGGGAGGGAATACACACACACATACACACACACACACACACACACACACACATATATATATATATATATATATATATATATACTAAAATACAAATCAGATGTCCTATGTGTGACAGGCTTATTTCATAAAAGTGCTCGATCAAAAGGACAGAAGCATAAAGGTGTTGGTGTAGCGTATTCATTATTTCACTATATATATATATGTATATATATATATATATATATATATATATATATATATATGTTTGTGTGTGTGTGTGTGTGTGTGTGTGTGTGTGTGTGTGTGTGTGTGCAAACTTAGTTAAATTGTAAAATTCGGGAAAATAAAACAACGTTGAGAATGGTAACACTGGACTCGTAAATTCGAAAAAATAAAAATAAAAACGTGTCTAAATAGGCGGCCCTGCCCAGAACCTGTTCAAAACCGTAGATGTTTTCTTACTCTATTACATTTGTGTCTTGTATGTTCACGTGTGCAAGAAGCGCATGTTCGTTTGCAAGAATGTGTGTGCACGCACATGCGCTGGTGGATAACAGCGATAAAGGGAGCGACTCCGAAGCTTGGGGGTGGCTCACGGATCAAGAAGCAAACACAGAGCAATAAACACGATGTGGAGAAGGAAGAAACCTGGGGAGTGAACATTAAAAGATAAAACATTCCTTGACAGATCTTTGCTCTTTCGACACCGTAGCATTCTTAAACAAATTCATTTTCTTAATGCAGTTAACTGTCAAATTAGAGAAAACAGTCAACGGAACTCAGAAGTCTGGAGGTGAAGAGAATCGGGGGTCCCCTTACCTCCTGCAGAAAAATGAAGGGTATGCCCTCAACCTCAAGAATAAAAAAGGATGAAGATGATAAGAAAAAAAGGGGGGAATGTGAAAAACGTGAGAAAGTGTCGGGATGCATTTGAAATTGAAGAAAAAGAATAAAAACGATTTAAAAGAAAAAACAGGGGAATAAGCGTTAAAAAATGACACAGCGAGAAAAAAAAAGACAATACACGGTTCATTAAATAAATAAAAGATATGTGTCATAATAAAAAACAAAGGGTGATGTATAATACGCAGGATCTCACTCACCACAGTAGTAAAAAAAAAAAAAAAAAAAAAAAAAAAAAAAGGGTCTATGAATGAAGAAAAAAAGAGGGTCTGTGAATGAAAAAAAAAGGTTTATGAACAATTGGTCGCGGCGACTGACAATGATGACGCGTGGAAATGACAATTTCCAATATCGCTCTGTCTGGGTTTGTTTTGAGATATACCCGCGTTTTTCTGTCTCCAAATTGTTCAAGTGACATAAGATAAAACAACAAACACAGATCTGTTGACAACCACAGAATACCAAAACATTGACAGAACTTCCACCATAAACAACAAAAAAATCTCTTAGAAATTTGCAATCATTGTGCAAATGGCAACTCAAAGATCATTGAATATTGAAATGTATGTTCGTGTGTATGTGTTCCTGTATTTGTGTACGTGTAGACGATTTTGTATGTGTACATGTATGTGTGCGTGTGCATGTGCATGCATGAAAGAGAGAGGTAGATAGAGAGGAGAAAGGGGGATATATCTTTTTACGCAGATATGAGATCCGTCCGGAAAGTATCCTGCCATTTTGTTTATCTCGAGAACCAGTTGCGCCGCCTTGATGTGACTTGATAACTAAACAGAGAAAGCTTTACGGAACATACATGAGCAAACACGCTTAAATGGGGTTTCACAGTCGGCAATGAGACACCATTGGGTCAACTTGTATACTGTGTGACCGTTGAATTCACTAGCAAGACGTTCTTCACGTCCTCAGCATGATTTCTTCTTTGCAAAATATCACAACACCAATTTCTATCTGCCATCCCAAACAACAGTTCAGATTTGGCTCCTTGCGACTTCTGTTCCATTTCAATGAGATTTATAGACCGTGGACCAGAATAAGGAAACGAACAACATCTGATATTGACATAAACAACTTCACTCGGGGGCTCTGAATAGCGGGGAACGAGATGTTTTATTGAGTATACATGTGAGTATTTTGGATGATATTTCAGTACTTTTACACACTTTTTTTTTCATATCTGTGACATTACGAATATTCTTTTTGTTTTCTAAATTGAGCTTTAAACACATAAACATTTTGTGAACCAAAATCACTGAAGATTTTTTTGTACAAGTGAAAAGAAAAGAAAAATAAATGAGAAAAAGACTAATTGATTCCCATAAATCTATATTATACACGCTTTATCACATCATATGTTCAGAAGAAGGTAAGCGTCATTGTCGTTTTGACGGACTACTACAAACAAGCACATCATACACAGTGCAACAATATTAGTTATTTAATGTTCTTTAATGCCAATATTCTATTCAATGAGGGATAGTTGTAGGGAGAGGCATGGTAAGGAGACTTATTCAAGCATAACCTAAGGTCCTACGGGGCAGAATATCCGTCAGCGTGACAGACAGAAAAGCCATAATTTACCAACAGATATTGACTCGACGAACTTCTCACCTTGATTGCTCTTCAACCAATTGGAAGCGACTAGAAACAATCTTTTCAAACGACCTCGACAATAACAAGCCATCATTTTGAGGAAAGCGATGTGGAGCTCATTTCCTTTTCATAGATTTCAAGATAAAACCCCTCACAGATAATGTTCCTTGAATCGTCCGGAACTGCTCAACTCATAGCAAAGATTTGAAGGCCTCGATTCTTGATCACGTATAAATATTTACCACTAGTTATTTCCTGTAAAAAAAAATTCACGGATATATTTGAATCTTTAAAACTTGATTTGCCTATGCCGATTTCCGCACCGATAATCCTTACTCAACCCTGCACTTCAATCTTCAATATATATATATATATATATATATATATATATATATATATATATATATATATATATATATATATATATATATATATAATGCTAATAATTTTCATGTACTGAAATGCTTTTGAATGTGTTTTTGTTATTCCTCTGACTGCATTCGTATCCATGTATCTATCTATATGTGTGTATTTGTGCGCGCATGTGTGTGTGTATGTGTCAGCATATTTATATGTATATGTACTATCTATATATATAGGCTTTTTACCCGTTTTGTATTGATACAAATCAAAAAGCCTTTATGTGGAGTGCCTGCGAATGTTTTTATTTCTTTAACTCCATTTTTTCAAGCGGAAGAAGGTAAAGAAAAAAAATATAATCAGTAGAATCCTCCCTCTATTTTATTGACATGTGTTTGCGCATGGCACTGGGAATATTTGGGAGGCACTAACATACGCACACGCATAAAGATACACACACACGCACACACACAAACACACTATTAAAGAGAGAAAGATTTGTTAACCTTGGCTGAGTTTGGCAGTGTGCCAGACTAAGCTGAACACACATGCAAACAAACACACAAACGCTATATATATATATATATATATATATATATATATATATATATATATATATGTATATATATATATATATATATATATACATATATATATATATATATATGTATATATATATATATACATATAAATATACATATATATATATATATATATATATATATATACATATAAATATATATATATATGTGTGTGTGTGTATTATAAACAAGCACATAAACGTGCACATATCCGTATGATTCTACCATTCTCACGATCTCTTTCAATTTTTATACGTAAATACATATAACTATAAAATATTTCTGCATAAATATTTGCAAACAGAGAAAGAGAGAGAGAGAGAGAGAGAGAGAGAGAGAAGGGTAGGAGAAATCGAGAAAATTAATATATAAATATATATATATATATATATATATATATATATATATATATATATATATACATACATATATTTGTGCTTATATATATATATATTCATATATACATAGTTCATGCAGATTCAGTATGAATTGAAGCCTTTATGGAGAGTACATGCATATGTTTTATTGATTCACTTTTTGTTTGTTTAACTCCCTTTTTTTCAAGCGGAAAAAAAGGCAAAGAACGAAAAAAATAATCAGTAAAATCCTCCCTTGACTTTATTGACATGTGTTTGTGCATGTCATTTGTTGGTGAAGGCATGCGCATGCGCCTGCGCACGCGTATTAGTGCATAATGTTTTTTTATCTAGCTGATGAGCAATTATATAATATCATGTAAAATACGTGCAAATTGTGGGGCCCAAAACAAACTATAAAAAAACCCCACTGTATCTATTTCAGCTTATTCAAGTCACTCAAAAATGTCATTCTCAATTTCCTGCTGATGTTGTTGTTATTTCTAATCGACACCCTTGTTATTCTCATTAAACTTCTTGTATTCTTCTTTATTGTAAACGTTTTTATTGACGCCATTATTATGTCTGTGTTGTTTTTCGAAAGACATGGCGGCTTCGAACCTACAGCCCTTATTTAAGGAATGGGCTTTTGTTTAGAGCTATTATTTTACTGAGGACATTAGGGATTTATTTATTTGTTTATTTGTCTATCTATCAGCCAATTTAAAATGTTTGAGGAGATAGTGGTGGGGTGTAGGAGAAAGAATGCAAGTTCAAAACGTCAACGTCGGCTTTCGTGTATGAATCAACGATAAAATCAGTAGAGTAGAAAACATAGGTGGTACATAGCAAACAGTTTCAATATAAGGTACTTAGCAAACAGTTTCTGTTTTAGCTTCCTGCTCTCGGCAAAACATTTCCATAACAACGATGTTATTGTCAAGAGCTAGTTCTGATTTGGTCACTTTTTCTTTATCCAAAACAATACAGTGTTACCCCGGTTAGCGCTGTAGATACATTCCTTAAAAGAAGACCGTACGAAACGAAACAGTGCTATACGGGGTCGTCAGAGATTGTGCCAGCGATCATTCTAAAACATACGATGTCTTGTTTGAGCCTCAAATTGATAGAATCGATTAGTGTTGTGGATCTTATCTCGGAGCTAGCTTCTGGAGCTGGTGAAATATCACGAGGCGTAGATGTATATCGCTATATGATTAATTATTGAGTATGTGTAAGTTTCTTCGTATACACGTGACACCATAACCAAAGTTTACAACATACGATTATCTCGGGAACTATCGATGGTCATTTGTCATGAAAGATACTTGAAAAAGAACGCTAGAGCAAATCAGCCCTAAACTAGGTAACGCTAAGAGAGGTATTGCGGCAATGTCTCAGTATGCTTTAAAATATTCTAAGGTACTCAGCAAACAGTTTCAGATTTAGAATCCTGGTCACAGCTTGCTGATTATCCAAGTGTATCGTAGGAAGATTATTTCTGACCAGACGAACCCAGGGAGGGTAGCCTTGACATTGCTTTGTGTGGTCTATGTTATCTGGTCCTGAGGGATCAGGGCTCGTCATGAGACAAAATCAACTGATCTTAACCTTAGTTGCAAGGACTAAAAATGATTATTTGAGGAAGTTATTGTCCGCCCCGGTTACGTTTGAGGCTCCCCACATTGATCCGACCTTATTTCACATTCTGTTCTCGTGAGGGTTGGGTAAATATCAGCTTTCCATGACAATGATGTTGTCGGGAGCTAGTTCTGATTTTGTGAGGAAGTTTTTCCTAAATAATAATGTCTTAAGATGCTTTTTAAAACTAAAGATTGCTGAACGGAACGTTGCCAAGAAGCCATTGAAATTAAATATGAAAGGTTTATTTTATGATATAATCACCAGGGTGGCTTTTTTTTATTGTTTTCCCTGTCAGTAACAATGGACCCAATTCAAAGTAATTGACTATTCCACTTGAAGAAGTTCAGTCACTTTATAATCGAATCCCAGTTGTATTTGATAAGACGTGAACCTTTATTTACACTGCTATGAATTAGTGAACAAGTAAATCATGAGAATGTGAAGGAACCGCTCCAACTCCACAGGAACGCGTGTGCATATTTCTAACAAATGCATTTCGGGGATACAGCATCAGTAAATATGACGATTGCATCCACTGGCATTAAACTCAGTCACGAATAAGCACTGAATTTTTATATATACACCTATTTACACACACACACACACACACACACACACACACACACTCACACACATATACAATATATATATATAGTATATGCGTGTGTGTTGATGTATTCATGAAGTTATACATGCATGCATGCACATATGGGTAATCAAATATGTAAACATATCTAGGCAAGGATTCTATATAACCTTACTAATAATGTCATTAGCTTTGAACTGGACACTGACCTAGATTGATTCCCATTACCGATGAAAACCATTTTTTAAGAATATCCATTCCACTTGACTAAAACTACCCTAGAAATACCACAACTGCTGCTATGACTTTCACCAAAAGATCCAGTCAAACTACCATATGTTCTCTCACATACAGAAAACAATCCCGATAACCAGCGGACACATTACTATGGCCTCATATAGACGTCCATCTTACTTTTCAAAGCCAAAATTTGGTATTAAATTTATTTAAGCCTATGAAAACCTAGCCTTTTAACCATGAAAAGATATGCACATGCTACTGAAGATGGGACCACCCCCGTCAAAAAAAACATGCATAGCATACTAATTCATTAATTTATTCTTGGGTTTGTCTCATTCCTAATTGTTCATCTCTCTATTTGTATTCGGATTGTAGATATGAAATGATCCGACAGAATTTAGATGAAAATGACGATTGAAAGGTGAAGAGATAGGTAAAAACTTTGAAGGTGTAGCACCTATCCCTTGTGATTTTTTTCTTCACCTTCCAATTACCATATATACGTAGGATGGAAAACCTTTGATATATATATATATATATATATATATATATATATATATATATATATATATATATATATATATATATATATATGGTGTATTTATGCTGTATCCTTTCTTTTAATAACAAAAAATAAACAAAATGTCACATCAAATAGGCACAAACGCCCGAAAATGCCTATAAAACAATAAACACACACACACACACACATATATATATATATATATTGAGAGAGAGAGAGACTTTAAACCGAACTTTTAACAGACCAATGATAGTTAGAATTAATTAGAAAAAAATTATTGAAATAATCCATCGATTCCGAAAAGTCTTCACTCCTTCGAACTATGAAATATAACGCAAGATAACTCAAGAAACTTACTGAAAAAAAAAAACAGAAAAAATCTCTCTCTCACACACTCTCTCTCTCTCTCTTTCTCTCACTCTATCTATCTCTCACTCTATCTATCTCTCACTCTCTTTTCTTAAAATAACTTTCTCGGAACATTAACATATATCATATTCACCTATTTTTTTCAATCAATAAAAAGAATTATATTTTCAATTTATCTATCAAACAGCAAAGCATAGTAAAATGAAAAAGAAGGAACCGCTGAAATAAGACAAAGTCGGAATTATATTATATAGAACGAAGCAATTGATTCACACTGGACATGGCAACCCGAAGAATAAACATATCTGCTTAGTCATTCAATAGAGACCGTCTCGTGGAAAACGTCATTGGTAGTATCTGTGTTGGGGGCAACTATTTTAAAACATTAGAAAGCATTATCAATCAGTAAGTTACTTCTCTCGCCTTTTATTGTGCGTTGATCACTAAAAATGTCCGATCAAAAAAAAAAAGGCTTCAATGCTCTTTCTCACAAAACTGTCGTGGCAAAAGTCCATACTACAATTCTTTTCACGCACGCTGCTCTAATTCCCCACATATTTTAGGAAGCAGTATGTATGTATGTATGTATGTATGTAGGGACATATGTATGTATGTATGTATGTATGGACATATGTGTATAATGTGTGTCAATAATTTCTGTATATGTGTGTACACTCAATGCAATACAGTATCAATGTGTTTTCGAAAAATAAGTAACTATAAAGCATTCATTGTCACTAAAAACTGAATGAAAATCAGTTCAAAAATAGTTATAATGCAGGGGAAGTGACTGTGAAAAATATTTTTGTAAAATAGAAAAATTAATGTAGGTTAAACAGAGAAAAAAAATGGATCCACTCCAAAATGAAACTAATTCTCTTACTTTATGGACTATCCCGCTAGAAAATTTCTTTAAAATTTATAGAAAACCTTTGGAGATATTGTGTGGTGTGTGCATGTTGCTACTCTATAAGGAAGCTAACTGTATGATTACATCCCAAAATTTAATCGTTTCTTCCATAGCCCATCTCCCAACCTTCCACAAAACGTAATTGATACTATTTGAGAGCTTTTGGAGATACCGTGTGGTGTGGGCAGGTATTGGATCTGTACATGAATCCGTCCCCCAAATCAAATCTTCCCCCTTAAGTCCATGGTCTATTCTTCCAAAAAAATTGATAAAAATTCATCGTGAACTTTTCGAGATCGTGTGCACAGACGTACAGACAGATGGCACAGGTCAATACTTATACTTCTCTCTCAACTTCGTTTGCAGCGGTAAAATATGCATAAGTACACAACGATAAATGAGTGCTGGTTTATGTTATACAGGTAAATTCTTTGGTAAGTATTGATTTATTCAGATTCATGCAGGTGTGGCACCGAACCACATTTCTGGATCGTCCAATGAGGAATGTACTCATTTATGAGATCAGGGTGCAGTACAAGGAACAAACCTGCAATAGTTTTTTTTCTTCTTCTACTCCTCCCCATCTCCTCTCTCTCTCTCTCTCTCTCTCTCTCTCTCTCTCTCTCTCTCTCTCTCTCTTTTATCTATCTATCTATATATATAAATATACTATATACGCATATATATGTAATGAGTAAATTGGATTTATAAATACATATGCGTATATGTATCCGTACACTCATAATGAGTGAATTGTTTATACATATATGTGTGTGTGTCAGTGGTTAAAAACTATAAACAAGGAGTTTTTCTAATTAAGATTCCTTGTTTACATATAGAGAACACATGTCTGCATTGTACAGGAACAAGAACAGTTAATTGAAAACTTTTTAAAAACTTCCTTGTCTACGGTCTTTAACAAAACGTGCATTAAGACAAGATTGCTACCCATATACACATAATATATAAGAATGGCTTGGATTCGCGGACAAAGATTGTTAGAAGAGATATCCGCAGCATTGGGACTATAGACGGCTCGGCCTATATGCAGATTTTTCCCTCCAGCCTGAGTGGTAGATCGATAAGGTTAAGCCAGCTTGTCCAGTTAAACCAAAGTTTAGCATCCTTTAGTCCAACGAGGTTGCACTAGTAAGAGCAGGATTACCAGTGTCGCAGGTTTGACTGGAGTGTCCTTCTCGGGGCAGATGCGCGCTTGCTGTTTGTTTGGGTCTACTGCCCTTTTCTAGGATATTCTGACAGCCAGGCTTGCCTGTGGTTGAAGTAAGGGGCGTGAACAATTGGTTGATGCCGTGCTGCCTATAGAGTTCTACCATCCCTTCACAGGAGAATCGAGACGGTCTAGCTGTTTGGAACTTTAAGCACAGAACCACCGGATAATATGACAACAATTTATATAGCAGATTTGGAATTAATACCCTTGAATCATGTTATTTCAAGTGGATAAGAAATTCTACTCTAAAATACCATGACTTCTATACTTTTTTTCTGAAATCAGAACCTGACTATTGGAAGTCTTATCCGTTCAGACTAGTTCTTGAAGTACTGTTCTCTCATAACCGGCAAACCGCTACTTTCCACCTCATAAGCGAGAGTCATAATTATCCATTGCAAGATAAGATCCCCTGGCTATTGCAAGTTGACCATTGCAAGTGATCCATGATAAGATAAAAGCTCTTATTCACCTATAGAACTGATTTGCCCTCAGTCACAATGATGGAATTCTTATCGAGTTATCCATATGACTGCAATGACGGAAGTTTCTGTCATCCGCAATTAATGGCAGAAAAAAAAAATATCTTATCTTAGATTTTCAAAACAACTTAAAACCCCAATCCGTTCGGACTAGTTTTTGACATACCGTTCTCCCATCCATACCAACCCCTGCTTCCCTGCCACATAGTTTTCTTGTCCCCCAATTGCAAGTGGGTTATTAGATTGATTAACGATCTCTTCTCCTCAACTGACTGCCTCGATTCTCGAGTACGTTGTCGTGCTTGTCGCTTTACTATTTTGGCTTCAGTTCTTTCCTTTTGAGGGCTTTTGCATCTAACGAGGCCTCCTGATCTATCATGTTACCAAGCGCAGAGACCAACACTTGCTCCTCAAGGCTGACCTAACGTAGAGGATACCAACTTTATTAATACTTCACCCTGTAAATTTTAACCGGTATACAACATTTTTGCTTTCTGTACTGCTATTACAACTGCTCGCTCGCTCGATTACGAGGGTAGTCCAGTGGTTGAAAAATCGAACTAGTAGCTGAAGGTTCGAGGGTCTACAGTATATATATAAATATATATATATATATATATATATATATATATATATATATATATATATAATATATATATATATATATATATATATATATATATATATATATATTGCCGTTCTTCCACACCGTCGGGAATTCGAGAGTGCCATTATAACTAATATACTGTTATAATAGGTGGATTTTATAAAGGGTGTAATGATAATGAGAAGCTAAAATCACTTTTTATTACCCTTTCACAGTCTGATGCCCCATATACGGGTTACAGGTCTGCAAATAAAACGAATGAACAAAAAAAGTTCTTTATATTAAGGCACTAAAATCTTTGGGCGTTGTTGCTGTAAACTAATCCCCGACAGGAGCCTTGCAAGAGTATAAAAACACATCTTAAGAACGCGTGTTTCATTAAATAATGCTGTTTGAACAAGAGCTAGTACAAGGGATATTTACTGCATTAAGTTGTAACACATATAGTTTTTTTGTGTGTTCTTTTAAATCATAGAGAATTATGCTAAAAGTTCAGGATTAACTTATATCTGGGATGGATTGGGAGCTCAAAACTACCTGGGGACAACACCCAATAACGTGGGCTATGATTCTGGCAATCGCAGTGAGTCCATACAACTGGGTTCGAGGTGCAGTATGAAATGTGAAAAATTACATGAACAATTTGGGGCTATATGAAATGAGGATAATCCCCACTTACGAGTGGCCAAATATTGATTGACTACAAAAAGGCTATATGATGCCTACCCCGATTATTAAGTTCCACACACACTCAAAAATCTGATGTTAAAAATCGGTGCACATTAAGTGAGCGAGTGTGTGGAAAATCCGTATAAGAGAGACAACTGTTGATAATTAATATTTAGTTATCCATACACATCATAAACTTGCTCAACTCGACGTTAAAAATGCCGGGCAGGGGTTTTGCGTCGTTTTTAACAATTGGGATGGACATTTTAAAGTCATTTACAGTCAGGGCAGCCATTTTTTAGTCAACCGAAACTTGACCTCTTATTGGTAGGGATTACTGATATGGTTAATAGAACATTTTCCAAGACCAATATCAAGTACTGTTCCAGCCTTCAGCAAGAGCGATCGCTTCGATGTATTCCAAACTCCCGAATGTTCATGATCAGTGACTTCATGTCTCTCTTACTGACATCAGTGACCTCACGTGTCTCTTATATAGATGAACATGGGATCGCCTTTGTGCCCTCTTACCAGAGGCTAGCTCCACTGATCAAGTCATTCAGGATATTACATACCCAACGTGCGGTGTGCGTGTGGCCAAACCAGTGGAGACAGCGTTGTTACGGCAAGGTGTAGAGGTTGAGAATCCGGGTGCAGCCATGACCTTACTGTTGATCACAACGCTTATTCTTATACTTTTGGCCTACAAGAATGGCTTGCCGAATCTTCCCTCTTTTTTTCAACTGAAAAATACGGTAATAATTTGCTTAGCGCTTAATGCTGTGGTTAACGATGATAATAATCATGATGATGATGATGATGATGATGATGATGATGATGGAATGCATCACTGAACGTCTTCTAAGTAAGTGTATACTATACACGTTGGTTAATGCATGAGAATAAATGTGCACACATAGACGTACGGATACACAATCATTAATCATGCAGTGATATAAACATATATATATATATATATATATATATATATATGTATGTATGTATATATATATATATATATATATATATATATATATATATATATATATATATATATATGTATATATATATATATAGGCAGATCCAGAAAGTTGGTAGCAGTAGAGATAAACATCACTAATCCAATCCATCTCATTGAGGCTCAACAGCAAACATTTACAACATGATTGCTGACATGATCTCTTCGCCGTCCTATGTTATAATGACCGTTTTCTTTTTCGTTTAGCGCTGTATTTTTAGGGATGTATTTAGAGCGCTAACCGAGTTGTTATTACATTAAGTTATTACACATGAGATGGTTTTTACACACCGAGATTGTTAATTTTCAATAAGTTGACTCTGAACAATATAAATCATTGTAACTTTTTAGGTGCAGCCTTGAAGATTTGTGTACATGATTCTATACCTGAGAAATAGGAATAGAATTACGTTTAACAATTCAGGCAAAAGTTGTGATATTATCAAAAATTAATCATGCATAGATTATTTTGATTTAACGGTCTACTTTCTCAGTGGGTCCTTCCTGGTTGACTTGAAATTCTTTCATTGATTGCTATTTGCAATTATATAATCATCATATTACAAACATTTCCAATGTTCAATGCACACAAAACATTTCTATTTTAATTCCATTTTTACTGGAGGCAACCCTTTTCTTGGAAGGTAAATTTGAGTAAGAAGTATTGCATGTCTGATTGTAAAACTAGAAAGCACACAATGAGTGCATACCTCTGTCAACACCATACATCAGTTAAAAACTGGAGAAAGATCAGTTCGTACATAGCTATGATAGAGAATATTTGATCTTGATTAGTTTAAAAACAGTTGCTTTATTCGAAAATAGAAGGGCCCCAAATAATGGTATATCATCATTTTGGGTACCACTTTGGATTCCATCAATGGCAAATTTGATCTTGTTAGTAGCACAGAAGTCTTCAAACTTGAGGGACAGAGATTATCAACCAACTGCAGTGGTTTTCAAACTTTATCGGACGACGACAAGAAACATATTTGACTTACGCGGAACATCGATTGTAAAAATGGTATGAATCACGCAAAACCATTTCAGTGGTCAATATACGAAACGTTCTAACTGGTATGCATAATCCGTTTTTATCTTCACTCATATCTGAAAAGGTTGAGATCTCACAAAATCTAGTGACAAGATCACTTAAAATGTAAAGCTGTGGAAGCGGGATGGACACAATAATCATACTGGACACTTCAAGGCATGAAATACATGTGTGTGTATCAGGAGAAATTCAAATAGTATACTTGGGAGATAGTTGCTACGAACTATTGTCTCACAGGATACAGTTTGAGAACTTCTGACCTACAGACTAGGCACCAAGTGGAACCGGCCCAAGAACGGACTGGTTCACTGGGATTTTGCCTGGTTGCCCTGACTGATGTAATTGCATTTATATATATATATATATATATATATATATATATATATATATATATATATATATATATATATATATATATATATATATATATATATATATATATATATATATATTATTTTAGGGTGTTTTGAGCCTTCAACAGTGGTGGTGTCTATCCAAGAAATTAGATTAATTTCAAATAGGATTTCAAATTTGGACATAACTTTTCTCAAACTTCTGATAAAGTCAACAGAATATTTCAAGCAAACGAAATTGCAGTGCAAACGATTCAGCCTTGGTTCAATGGGTTCTGGTTCTGTAAATATAGACACCATTGATAAACCCCAAGGGAGACCCAAACCTGTTCTTATGATAAAGATTTTTTCCATAGCAGTGACCAACGGTTCAAGCCCTCCCCAGAGACATAAGACTTTTAAAGCAATAGGAAAGATTAAAAAATTGGGAAAACAGTTCTCATGTAAACTAAATGAATGATAGTGCTTGACCCACAACCTTTCGGTTGATGGTGTGTAAGCTTAGAGAATTAGAATATGAAGTTTTGTAGTATCCTGCATATTTACCGGACATTTTTTCAACTGATTATAATCTTTTCAAGCATTTAAAAATCTGTAAAACAAATTCAAATCGTAGGGAAAGGCATAATTCGCACTTTCACTCAATTTTTGACTACTTAACTGAGGGATTTTAAAATTTATTTGTCGAGGATCGTTTAAAAACAAATCATTGCTTTGAATAAGTTATATCATACATCTGATTAAATTTTCACGGTTTTTTGTTGTTATCAGCGGTTCCCAACTTTTTTTGAATAATGTACCCTCATTGAAAAGTACCCCCAGACCAACTCAAAACATTTGTGGTAGAAAAAAATGGCTATGTAATGATTTACAATACAGCATTGCAACATCCGTATCTGATATATTAAACAATTTTGCAACTGAAAAGAGAAAAAAACACTTAAATACTGCATTTAGAATGTTTACAATCCATCATTGAATTCATGACAAACCAATTCTTTGTCGTCATGCAATAAATTCGAGACATTCGTTGTTACATTATACCGAGTCTTTTTAACGCATACAGTGAGATGCGTGGGCTTGTGGCTCACTAAGGATTTTTGTCATTCTCATGGATGACAGGAAACTACAGTGATCTAACTCTTTTTTTTATCAAATTTATTATGGTACAATTATTTCAAGAATTATGCATGACTGACATTTTTTTAATTAACATTTTTAGAAAAACCTGACGTACGACCTGCAGTACAACAAAGCGCCCCTTGGTGATCATCATTGAGAAACATTGGTTCATATCAGTTTTCACTTCACTATTCAAGAGTCAACATTTCATATAACAACCTAATATCTTTGGTGTCCAATCACTGATAAACAGACTTCCCTCCATCATAACACTTGTGTTTGGGGCCTTAGACAGCAAACCGCCTAACACAGACCACTATAAAGAAAAAAAATAAAGAAAAAAAATTAGCTATTTTGGAGGCTGAATTTAGCTATTTTGGAGTTGAAAAATTATTTTGGGGTCCACCATCCATCCGTGTGATAACGCAAACCACGTTATAACAAATCACCTTATAGTGGGGGGGAGGGTCTGTAGTTACATTGAAGCGAACGGTGGAGGAAAGAGCTAAGCATGCAATTCAGGAATGCAACTGGAAGGGGCCTGCCTCATGGCTGTGATAGCTTTGTATTCGTCACCTGTGCCAGTGGACAGTGTTCGAGCCCAGCTTAAAGCTAGGATTTCAAATACTGATTTTTAGGGCTTTTTTTATCCACCTAAACCTTTATATTATACGGACGTCTTTCCTGCCTTTCCGAAGAGAAAGATACAAATGTCACCCATCATTTCTCTCACTAAGTTATCAGCTGAATCGAGCAAGTTGCATAAGCAAGCTAACCATAATATGGGAATTTCTTTATTCATGGTTGAGCCTTAGAACTGCAACGACTGAAATTTCTGTCATCCGCCATTAATGTTTTAAACTCCGATGAGGACGTATTGACCATTAGGTGTGTTGAATGGGCTGAACTGACGTGCGACGGAACAAAAAATATCCCATTCGGTCAATTCTAAATCAACAGTACCGAGAAAGATAGAGAGAGTGGTGTTTGCCTTCATCTCACCCAATACAGTCAGCCATCCCCCCTTTTTTGCCTTTGATAATGGTTTCTTTCATGACTTTGAGGGGCTTGTCAACACCTCCAGTGTAAATCCCCCCACATTTACAGGGAATATTGTAAACACAGACCAGACTCTTTTCGCAAGGTGGACTCACATCAGTAAGCAAATTTCGGAGGGTTTGAGAACTGCTCTAAGTAACCCGTATGTTATGACGACAACAGGTTTTTTTTTTTTGTATTTTCTCTGCAAAGGGTTCACACCTGAAATGTGGATTGTTGGAACTGAAGATGTACCATTCATGGTACTTTTTCCGTTCCACCAACCTCTTTTCTTCTGAATGATGATATTAGGATTGGTAGTTATCTCTTTTAGGGGAGTTCAATCGTCTGAAAAAATGTTAACAATCCTTCTCAAAATTATAGACAAGGTCATTAACATTAAAGTTGCAACTATTCTAAAAAAAACAGGTGTAGGGGGCGACTATAGAATGGTAGCATGAACAATCAATTTCAACTTCAAACATGAAAGAGACAAAAAATATTCTCAAGAAGAAAATATGCCCTATTAAGATAGAGGGAGAAAAAATTCCCGATGCGAAAAAACCAAGTTTCAGGGTCTGTGGAATAGCGAAAGAAAAAAGAATAAGAGCCAAATAGATATAATTAAGGAAGCAGCAGAACAGTTGGCAACACGAAAGAAAGTGATGAAAAAGAGAAAGTCTCAAAAACCGCATTTTAATTAATCAACAAAGGATAAATGTATGCTAGACCTGAAGGACAGGAAAACAGTGATATTAGCAAATTTTGGGACGATATACTAAGAATAACTAAAGAATACCATGAAAGCATGTACACTTAAAAAAAACACCACAAACTGAATTCTGATTGACAGTGGTGATATCCCAGACATAACAGAAGGTGGAGTAGTGTTGCACTACGATGAATCAGGAGGGGTATTTCACAAAGGATTAGTACAGCAATTTACATTACTATGCATGCTACGAAGAAAGTACCTCAAAACTTCTATCCAAGAATAGTAATCGTACTCCCCCCAAAAGGAAATGATCATGGCCTCGGCAACTACCATCCTATTACATCATTGGCTAATATACATAAACTATCAACAAAGGCAAACGCATTTTTGTTGAAAATCAGCCACATGATCAAGCAGGCTTCAGGAGTTGCCAATCAACAATACACAACAAATTAAGCGTCGAAAAGTCATTAGAATACAACAAATTACTTTGTTTGGTTTCTGTAAATTATAGAAAAACATTCAACTCAGCAGCACACAAGGCAGTCTTGAACTTAATGCAAGGTGTTACGTACAAGTCATTCATAACAAATACAGAACTGACACTGCATTAATTAGACTGCATGAATATACAAACAAGATGATAATAGAGAAAAAAGGGTAAGACAGAGGGGTAAAATATCACTCAAACAGTTTACAGCGAGCCTTGAAAACATATCTCGGAAAACTGACTGGGAGTGAATGGTAGTATACTTAGAAAGAATGAGAGTTGACATAGGGGAACAACATTTGAATTGCTTGGGATTTGCTAATGATGTATCAATGACGACAGCGACAGCGGGAGAATGAGAAAATATGTTGAGTGATCTAAACAGGGAAAGTAAAAAGGTAGGGTTGAAAATGAACCGGACAAAGATGAAAGTAATGTTCAACAATAAAGTGCCGGAAGAGATTGACGAATACATTTACCCAGGGGTCAGACAAATAGAGAAAGGCCATGAAAGCAAAATGAAACAACACATTACGATCGATTAAGAAGCATTTGATATGAATAGACACTCATGAAGAAGATCTTGCCAAGCGTATTCGATGAATGTATAATAAAAGCTAAAGCTTATGGATGCAAAACGAGGAAATCAGCAAAACGAACTCAGATCCAACTTAGGATGGCAAAGATATCCATGGAAAGAGCAATCCTAGGAATAGCTGTAAGAGGTAGAGAAATGTCAACATGGAACCGTGGGTTGACCAGGATGAAAGATATTTATAAAAAAAATTAAGCAACAAAAATGGAGATGGGCTTGACACTTGGCAAGAAAAAAAATGAAGCTAAAGGTCGACTGATTTGTGTCAGTAAAATGCAGAAGGAAGAGATGGAGGGATGTGATAGAACGATTTCCAGGTAAGACAAAATTGTCATGAAAGGAAATGCGAAATGCCGTTATATTTGCTAGAAAGGTATATATATATATATATATATATATATATATATTAGTTTACCCATGACGTTAGAAAAGGATGACAGTATTCTAATGATCCAGCAACTGCGCTGTACTTATGAAATATCAACAATATTATATTTCTCTGCATTTTCTTATTTATGTTCAACCAGAATGAACCCAGATTTTTTGTGATGTTTTATAATAATAATAATAAAGATGGGACCTAACCAAGAGACAGACTTACAAACTGAGAAGTATGCAACGTGTGCATGAGAGAATCATGCTCAACCTTACATGGAGAGATCACAAGACAGCACAGTATATCAGGAAGAGAATGGGAGACCAAGACATCATAGAAACTATTAAGAAAAACTTTAATGGCAATGGGCAGGCCATGTTGCAAAAATGACGGACAACCGATGGACATCACATCTCACAACATGGATCCCTAGAGATCACATGAGAAGCTGAGGCCGACAGAACACAAGATGAAGAGATGAACAAGACAGATTCAGGAAATATTGGCTCCGCAGCACCCATGATAGAGAATTGTGGCAAATCCTAGGGAAGGTCTATGTCCAACGACAGACGTCAAGAGACTGATAATAATGATAATAATAATTTAGGAAACTACTCAATAGGTAGACATCAATAGTTATCTCTCTTGACAAATGCTACAGACGAGAATACAGGCATACGTGTTGCATATTATGTCAGTAGATATATGAGGGAACAGATAGAGAGGGAGGGGGAAAAGGGGGCGTGGTAGGCTAGGCTTTTATCCTGTTTCTTTCTCCTGCACATTGGGTTAGATTCTCGCAACCAAGACTGCCGAATTAGGTTTTTTCGTACGGAATTTGGTTCTTTTCCTGCAATTTGGTTCTTTTCGTTGACGCTGTGAAATTTAGGTACTTTATTAAAACTGATTTTCTTTAAAATTGAAATAAAATCCGAAAATATTTTAACTATCATAATTTTGCATAATTCACATGCAGGGCCGCCAATTCAACACTTTTTGAGATTGATCTAATATCCAATGAAGCTGATTTGGCGTCACTGGTGTGTATATCTTTAAATAATGATTATAGATTAGCAAATTTTTTGAAGAATTGAATTCATTGTGGCGTATTTATCAATTTTAATAATATATAAAGAATTTTATTGCAGTTAAATATGATGAAGGTAGATATATTTATCATACTTGGTACTTTTCTTGCAAATATGGTTCCTTTTTAAGTGGCCATTTTGATACTTCCATTGAAAGCTTTCGGCAGTCCTGTTCAGAGCACTAATGTTTCAATCCTGAACATAAAACTCTCAGTGCCTTTATCTCTACCGCCGTAATCACCTGTAAACGCACTCGCGTTAATAAGCCTCGATGTCTATTGCTTGCTGGTGGATAGGCTTTATTCAACACAGGGGTTCTCGAACTGAGGTATGCGTACCCCTGGGGTGTGTAGGAAAATTACGGGAGTACGTGAGGTCCACAATAACACAGGGATTTCGAAGGAATCACAACCTACTAAATGCAAATCGTGTGGCTTGTAAACCCGACGTACAGTTGGCAAAACTGTAAATCAGAAAGATCTTTCCGTGAAATCAAACATCTCTGGTTTGCACGTTGTACATCGACGCCCATTCGACTTCCTTACTTTCTCTCGATGTGCCTTCTTGAAAATAAAACAAATTTCTTGCAAAACTGTTAATTAAGAATATGTGGGCGTGTCTCCCTGAAACTGTCAAGAATTGAGCTACTGGTTTGAAATGGCCCAGCTCATCCACCTCAATAAAAATGTAACATTAAATTAAATGAAATAACTAACAAACGCTACATGTCTCTGGTCTGCTTTATTGTATCTGTATATTTTGCACTTTGTTCTTCGCAAAGCTAATGCCGCCATTACTAGTGGGTACGCTGGAAGGAAAAAGCTTGAGAATCCACGATTCTATACATCCATCTTGACGAGTGCAACACGTGTTTCCTGAGGCTTACCCTATGGCCAAGGGGATCAATGAATCCTCTTGAAAATCATCCACAAACTGGTTTACAACGCTGAACTCAGGCAAGGCTCACTTCCCCTGACCTTGTCCCTTCGTTGAACGGATTAAAGTGACGTTAAGTCATGATGAAAGGAACATATCGTTGTATTATGTATAACGTACTACACGCACAATATGTACTCGAAAGTACTTGGATATCTTCTAAAATATTCAGGTATACACCCGAACTATTCTTGTTCACTTAATTGAACCGTTTTTGTACACCCAATTAAACCATTTTCGTACACTCAATTAAATCAATTTTTGCTCTCGGTCCCCTTCCCTTCCGGCGCCTCCGTCAAAAAAAAAAAAAAAAACCCTACTCGGCCTAATGGTTAATCTGCCGCTGAATGCATCCCGATTTCATAAGTGGGTCCATGTCTGCACGAGTCAACGCACTTTAAAGAATAGAAGCAAAAACAATACAAAAACAATAGCAACAAATGGGGAATCTTGTATGACCCTGTTGCAAACCATACTTGTACGTGTAAAAAAGATGTTCAGACGTATTCAGTGGCTCGTGCGTAGCACTTCTCGTTGATTTACGTCGTTTTCCCCAATGTGTGACATACTGTTCGCTTCCTCCTCCTCCTCCTCCACCTGATCCCCATCCCCTGCCCGGGCTTCGTACCCTCTCGCCCTCTCGTCTTTGCTGCCTACCCATCAGCAGCTTATTTTCAGCAACCGAATGTTCGACAATTACCATCTTGCCTGAAAATAGACTTCTTAAACCCAGGCGTCGTACCCAGCGAGAATGGGAGCGACCAGGCAACCTCGTGTATTTACAGGGTCAGGGCTGCCACAAAGTTTGTTTTTTTTTCTTTTGTTTTTTTTGGGTTTTTTGCTCAGGCCAAAACGTACCAAATCGTCGTAAAAAGTACCAAAGCAAGCCGATTTGGGGGGGTGTTATTTGTTTTTGTTATCAGATGGAATTTGGTGAATAATAATCGAATTAGTGCAAAAGAAATAAACCTTAAACAATAATGAATTAAAATGGACTAATCGAACTGAAGTCACTTACTAAAAACTACATTTTCATCACTATCCAGTTTTTCTTTCATCGTGTTCAACAGTTATTTAGTCGAGTTAGTAGTAGTATTGATAGTTTTGTTGGTCTTCTCTGTCCACACCATGTGAAACTAAACTGTAGTATCACCTTACCAATTCTTAAATATTTGTGGAAGTCAATAAGTGCCTTGCAGAAAAGTGAAATAAAATATTCTTCAATATTTTTCTCGGCTATTTCATGAAATATAGACCTGAAAGGAAATTGCCAAAAATAACCAAATTTTCTATGCTTGGTGCCAAACGTACCAAGAGGAATCCTAAGTGCCAATCTGATCCGATGGTATCGAAAGTGGCAGCCCTGTACAATGTTGTGCAAAAGTGTTGATCAATGTTCCTCCTATTTTTTTCCATCTCCTGATTTCTACGTTTCAGACGATAGTTGATTTTTCTGACTAGATTCTTGCAACAAAGATAGTTATAACGAGATATTATCTATTCGGTATATTGATTTTTCTTTATTATTTATTCATTATTATCTAATCCAATATTTTTCTTCGTTTTTGCATGTTTTTTTTTTCCATAATATAAGCTTCTCATGAACCTGCAATCGCATGGTGCTGCTTGTAGCAAGAGTGATAGGGCAGATTGTTCTTTTTACTATTGAACACTTTTTTCTTGATCTGACGCTCTCGAAATTCGTGCGTGGCATTAAAATTATTAAGGGCAATGCTCGTTCCAAAGGTGCACATTCGGAAGTGGCCAGACTTCAAGGTATGGGGAGCAGCCTGCTAAAATCGACTTGTAAAATAGTTTTTCGTCCGTCGTATAAAACTATGACTTCAAATTATTTCGGTTACTTCTTTTAGAGTATCTAATTTAGATCTATTGCGACTTTGGATACTTCATAACTAAATTTAGATCTATGATTTTAGATAAAGGATCTAAAATGTGTATTTTTATTGTATCTATCATTATTATATTTCTCGAGAGCCGCTGACAAGAATTGAAAACTTTGACACTGCATTGTCTTGTGTGCTAAAAAATATATCTGACGAAGGTTAATTTAGTACAATGGCCAGTTGTCGAGTAATCACGATGCATTAGATTTTTTTGAGAGCCACTGATCAAAGTGATTCCGGTGCAAGCATGCAAGCATGCGTGCGCACACACACACGCACACACACATATACACACAGAGTTTAATTTTACTTGAATACTGTGTGCCATAATTTCTTCAAGTATAGTCATGCAGCTTAGAGGGAGTACAGGTCTGGACCCATTGTCGCTTTAAAATGGAAAAAAGGTTCAGTATAAAATGAATTTCAATTAACTATGCATCAAATACTTTTTTGTAAAGCAACGTACTACTTCAGTATTTATAAGAAATGTTCGAATTTACGTCCATCCACATCTAAATACTTTAGTATTCAGTTTACGCAAGACCTTCACACGTTTGTCAGTAGAGTATGATTTGTTCTCATGGCGTCCGATTTCTTTGCCTTTGTTTTTTCTCTGAGATATCATTTATGGTCTGTATTGCTCCAAGCCTGTTAGCGTAAGCAATTAATTTAAAGTGTAACCATAAACTTATTAGCCATGGTCTAACAACCTGATAAAAATATATCAGATATATTTTCCATGGCTCCAGATTTCTGCACTGCCATCAGTGGATCAAAGAATGCAAACCTTTGATTTAAAGGGTGAGGTTGGCTGTGCGCACGTCGCACTTCCTTAAAACTTCTTTGCGCCGGCCGAAAGGATATTCTGTGTACAGGCCTTGCTGTCTATGACACTGCACTCGTGGATAATCCCCTCGAAAAAAATCATGGAGAGACCGAGACATCTATTTCTCTCTCTCTCTCTCTCTCTCTCTCTCTCTCTCTCTATATATATATATATATATATATATATATATATATATATATATATATATATATATATATATATATATGTGTGTGTGTATATATATATATATATAAGATGCTGGTCGTGGTGCATCAGATAAGGCTATCCTTTGTCATTCTGAGGTCATTTTGAGGTCATTTTGAGGTCATTTTGAATCATGCTATGATCAATGCATTCCGGTACCTCAAGCAAATATTGAAGGGTATAATGTATTCGTTTCACTAACCGATTCTCCAGTGAAGTGAGCAAAATTTTTTCTAAGCCAGTGATGTCTTTTGGCGTGACATGTTTTGACTCAATGGGGATCATTGTTTGCAAATTCTTGAAGCCAAAAGAAATGTCAATAAAAACGGAACTTTTTTTGTTTCAATTTTAATGTTTTTAATAAAAAAAACGAAATCCGTTATTAGACATTGCAATAATAACCAGAAATAAATGAATACTCATCTCGAAGGTGTTTTCTTGTGCGATGCAACACAAAATAATGCTGACATCAACCACGTGAAAGAAATAAACCAGTTTAAGGTGAAGCTACTTTAATGAGAGATGTTCTCTTGAATTTTCAGCGCTAGCTTGACAGGTTGCATGATTTGGGTGTTTCTATTGGCACATGTAGCTTTGTTGTCATAAGTACGTGAGAGTTGCTAATTGAAAGTCATAAGCCAGAAATTCATGAACACTGAATTTTGGAGTCGCATTTATCTGGTACAACTCGGAGATGATGTGGCTAGATACCCGTCTGGAAAAAAGACAAGAATTGGGGCCCATGTCGAAAACTTGCTTTGGCCTACGAATGGGCAATGACCCATTCGATAAGAAAAATTGCTCTAGGTTGTACGAATATGCACGCACACGCACGTTTTGCAACCAGTGTAAAAGGAAATGAGCACACAGAAGATTCGTAACCTAAGATAATGTCGGAACTTCATAGGTGTTCGAGTTTCTTGGGCTCGTTCTGCAAATGAGAAGATCTAAATATGCCTTATCTTGTGGGTTGTAATGTGCAATTTCACTCTTGGTGACGGTTTGGCTCTGCCAAAGGTGATCTTGGAAGGTTTTCTGCGTCCTTTTTAAGGTCCCATGTTTACGGATCCTGTTTGTGAATTACCCAAATGCCAGCGCAAAAGACTAAAGTTCAGTGATAATCATAAGAAGAATGGTATAACAATTATAATTATTGAAAATAATCCCTTAGGTAACTGCATGTTGACAAGTTAGACGACTTTTTCAAATACCATATTTGTGAAGGGTGCTTTTGTTGATTTATTTTGACATTGCATGAAAGCTAACATACTCACTGATGTTTTATTTGATGGAACAACAAATTGAATAAAACACTTCGAGTCGAAAAAGTCAAGAATAAAATCTCAACAAAATACTTTACTTCGTTCAATGCAACCATACTTGTGTGATAGTGAAAGATAACAATACATTTTCATTAGTCATGGGAGAAACAATTTCCAGTTTATTTTTCAATGTGCATATACATTTGTTGAAGGACAAAAAACTTTACATATCATAGATCTTCACGCACACTGATTACTAATAATCGGAATAAACATTGCCCGCATACAGACGACTAAAAATCAGAGGGGACATTGCCCCCAGTCCCTCCACTGCACATGGTCTATAAAAGATCAGTCGGAATATGGATAGTGAATTCGATTCTCACGGGTGTCCCGCCTCACTTATGTTGCCTTATGTCATACACCTATGAACCTAACATGCAAACCCAGGCATATATATATATATATATATATATATATATATATATATATATATATATATATATATATACACACATCTGATCACTTGCATGCCCGTAAAGATGCACACACACACACACACACACACACACACATATAAGCATAAACACACACACACACATATAAGCATAAACACACACACACACATGCGCGTGCATGCCTGCCTCATGAAGAGGATCCTTACTGCCAAGCACCCATACCCACCCCGCCAGCCCCACCCACAAGACAAGGCATATTTAGACGTTAGTGACCCAGTGTTAAAAGCACGATAGCCTGCTGTTTTCTCATTTGCACAACAAGCCCAAGAAAGTCGTACACCTACGAGGTTATCAAGTACGCAAAAAAAAAGCGCGCGTCAAACGAAGGCCCGGTCCTGATCACCTGATCGTCGACGTCATGGCCTGGTTTAAATTTCGGCGGCCTCCTGCACAAGAGTTTCTCGATTCCTCATGCTATTGTACCCGTAATATTCCTCAGAGCAGGCACCAACAAACAAAACAAAAAAAAAATACGGGTGGAGCCACAGGCACCCACCAAAAATAACACTGAGATATCTGACAATTAGGAGGTATAAACAAAGTAACAAACGCGCAACGCCTTCTCCATGGGAAAGAGCAGCTCACCGTCGGGTAATGGTTAGAAAGCTAACCTAGCAAATCTTCACTACTGAGCAGTGTATTCGATCGTCCCTGGGTACCCCATACTCGTATTCTTGTACCAGACTAAGCGAAGTTTCTTGAAAAAAAAAGGGGCGTTTCCTTATGAGTTAAAGGTTACCGATCTCGTCTCACAGATTATTACTACATAGTGTTGAGTTCGATCTCACCGATTGTTCCATACGTGCGGGCATCTGCCAGATCAAGCAAAGGTCAGTAATCATCGATATGATTTAAAGCACTTCGCCAAACTGATGTTGCAGAATATTACTATGGAGTAATGACATCGATCCCAATCGAGCGCCCTGTATTTGTGTATTCTTAGCTAGTATGGGGTAAAGATTAGTAAGTTAGTCCAGATAATTAGGTAGTGAAATCGATCCGCACTGGGTGAAATATATTCGAGGCGTTGTACAAATTCATGTGAAAGCTTAGTAAATATAATTAGGCGACTCCGTATGAGGTAAATGTAAGTGAGCTAGTTAAGCAAAATGCGTATTTAGTTCAATACTCCCAGAATGCGAGATATTTGTGTCCTTCGTATTAATGGCCTGATGTGATGGCGTTGAGCTTGGTAAATGAAATTAGTCACCTCTGTATGGGCTAAAGGTTATTGAGATAATCTAGCAGAGAGCGTAGCGAGTTCTATCTATCTATCGACGGGTGTTTCATATTGGTGGCCTTGTGTCAGAATAAGCTTTGTTTAGTAAATACAACGCCTTCAAAAATTGCAATACAGGGATGCAACAAGATTGAAAGCAAAACTGGGCTGTGTACTCTATATTCGTTGCCTTGTGCCAGACTAAGATACTTCTAGTAAATATGTCGTTTTGAAAAATGCACAACAAGAATGCAACAGGACAAGTAAAAGAGACCTTGGTGCTCTCTATTCGTCACCTTGTGCCTGACTAAGAAACTTTTAGTCAATAGATGTCTTCAAAAGAGTACTATAGGGATGCCTCAAGACTGCTAGCATAATAGGACTCGGTGCTCGTTATTCCTCGCCTTAGGCCAGACTATGGTACTTTTAGTAAATACGACGTGGTTAAAAAGTGCGCAACCAGGATGCAGCACCAGAGCAAGCAAAAGAAGACGGTGCTCTATCATAATGACCGAGTGCCATACTAGCGAACAGAAGGGCACGTCCATCGTGCAAAAAGACGAAGATTTGGGAAAGCTATTCCGTTGACAGCGTAAATTATTTGTGGTTGCTACGCTGTCTGCTCGATGACACCCAATACGTGAAGAGAGAAACCGAAAACCTCTGGCGCAATTTTTTTTTCTTGTTCTCCGGGATTGTTTTCCTTTTACGTTACCTTGCTCGACCAAAGCCGTATTTATAGAATCACAAACGCACTTGCATTAGAAGCATACTTCTGATGGCACATAGCTACAGACATGATGTTCAGTGCTAGCAGCTGGTGTTCGAATCTGGGTGAAATTTATGCTTCGAATATCAAACTGCATCAAACACACATCAAAAAGTGTTTTCAAGAATATAAACGTGTAGGCATACACACACACACAAACACACACATACATATGTGTGTATGTACGTACTTTTCTGTGTAAGTGTATGTATAAGCCTTTACCTGTATATATTTATATGCCTAGAACAGGTACATGATAATCAACTGATGATCCTAACAAGAAAAATACCTATGTATTACTTGAGTATCTAATTGTATTTAAAGCATAAAACCCTTTGAAAATCTTATATTGATTGCATTAATTAAAAGTATTGGGATATAATTGACTGAAATGACGAATTTAGAAAACAATTTTTACATCTTGTATTCTATATTATCTACGGACTAATATATATTCGTATGCATGTGCACACGTATGTGAGGTAAAATGATGCAGATCTAATTCAAAAGTTGACCATATGGAAGAAAAAAACGAATTATCTAGAGATCCTACCCACGTGTCAGAAGCCTTTCCCGATAAGATACAGTAATAAAACCTCCACTCTTTCCTGATCCCCAAGTGGTCCTGCACTGGCAAAATGTCGTAGGCAATTAAACTTTGAGACGTGCAAATTAGTCTCGAATTTTGTTCTATTTCCACATTATCAACTTAACCGCGCATGCATATATATATATATATATATATATATGTGTGTGTGTGTGTGTGTGTGTGTGTGTGTGTCTGTGTGTGTGTGTGTGTGTGTAAATAAAATGTGTTATCTTGAAACTCTATTTGAATTAACCTCCCGCTGTTACACGGAGAATGAGTCACTCTGCCTAGACAGCGCAAATCGAATAAAGAATTGAAGAAAAATTGAGCTGCTGCAGGAATCTAACCCGCGACCGATAAAGTAGCCACTCCAACGTAGTGTCGCTCCTAACCAATGAGCTAAACAGCACATTTATGACTCATTCTCCGTTTAAAAACGTTGATTAATTGACAATCGGAAGTTGGAAAATCAAAAAAGTGTTGCATTTCGATGGTTGCCGTCCACTTTTTTCCAAGGACTGCAGATTAAACTGTATGTTGTTTACATGTTCCAGAATTGAGTGATGAAATGAAGAAATTTCTGTGTTGTTGGTTATTTAGAAGGAGGTGGAGGTGTTCGTATCCGTGTCGGTGAGAATCAGGTTGGTCTGAAATGAGGAGTGTCGGTGGCAATTGCATCTGCGTCTGTGAGTATCAGGCTAAACAAAATTCTTTGTTCTTGATCTTCTATTCTGATCAGATCGAACATAACAAAAGAAAAAGATTATCTTCTCACTGCATTGTAATGTAATACTCCGATTATCTTTCTAGACACGTTCCTAATGAATTGAACTATACTATTCGAAGTCATCATAGAAGGATAAATAGCGATTGTTCCAGCAAACATTTCAAAACATATGATTGAGCTGTTGAGTAACAACAAAAAAGAATGGATTAGTGTCGTGCATCTCATCTGGTAGATTCTTTCTGGAGCTGGTGAAATAATAATAGGTGTCGATATCTTTATGGTTGAGCCCTTTTAGGTAGGGCACCTATCTGCTATTAGCAACTATGCAATACTCTTTTAACTCTGGAATTGAGAACTCTGGTAGATGGGGAATTATGTGTAGATTAAATATATTGCTTAATTCGGTCTTACTGACCGTCCAGTTCTGTTAGGGCAAGGGGTAGAGCATCTGCCTCTGGGTCCAGAGCGAAGGTTTCGACCCCACCTGGTACTAGAAAGGATATCGAGTCAATAGCCACACTGAAGAGTTGTTATACAACGAAACAGTTGTCTCTGAATGACATAATTAATTATGTGTATATATATATATCACCAGATGATAAATTATTGTGTGTGTGTGTTTATTCTCGTGTACATGGCACATTATCCAAAGTATACAGTATACAGTTATTTTGGAGAATGTCTTCGATGTCATTTATCATTATTTATTTCGGAAATTTATCATTACTAAATGCATTAAAAGATATTAGGAAAAAAGATCGCTATAAGGAATCAGCGCTAAGCGGAGTAAAGCTAAGCGAAGTAGTACTATATTTTTAATCACACCACGATCTTTTTCTGTAAATCTGAGCAGTGACAATTACATGATCTTTTACTGTTTCTAGCACTGTTTTTTCTCGCCTACGTGCAAAGTTATCGTTATCTCGATTAGTCAATGACATTTAAGTTTTATTAAGAGAATCAACGTGAAGGACTTGCTCCAAATTCCAGTACAGGTCACGTATTTGGAAGAGGAAATATCGTCGGCCTTTGAAAGAGTTGGCGTTTTATATTAACTCTTATAGATTGACATTTTAGAAGATGTCGTCAGGGACGGCCTTAGATTTCATTGCCCCGGGCAAGCTGAACTTCGCTACCCTTTGAAGTATAGTATTATCTTATTACCTTTGCCAACAAAGTTGGAGAGGTATATGTATTATGCTGTGCCCACCTTTCTGTCTTTCCGTCTGTTTATCCACATGATAATTCAAAAAGTACTCAATGAATTTGAATGGAATTTCGTGGAAGCTTAGGCAATGAGGTAGGGGAGAATTGATTTGATTTTAAGGCAGATCCAGGATACATTTTTGATTGAGGGATATTTTTCCGACCTTTCCATACATTTCTGTTTATGCCCATGACTATCTACATGAAGCCCCAGGCTCCAGAACTTCTGAAAGATTTTCAATGAAATTTTGCGGAAAGTAGGCTATGGATGAAGCGATCAAATCTTGGGGTAGATCCTTGTACAATATCTCCCTTGCGTCGTAATTATGTCCACATTACATGATATCGCCAAAATTTCATGTCGACCTGCGGGATATCTCCAGAATCAGTCAATGCATTTCAATGAGATCTTGAGAACGGATGGGCAATAGACCATAAAAGAAGATTTGACGACGGATCCATACACAATTACAATGATTTTTTTTTTCGGAGATATGCGCTCTCCGAGTGCTTTCTTGTTTATTTAGGTTTTACAATGAGAAAAATATAAATATACAGAAATAATCAGTTTTAGGTAACATGTTCCTGAAATATGTGACCTCTCGAGTGGGAATTCTCTTGTTTTTACTACTCTTATTCTTTAATCTATTCATTTGTCAGTATTTCCATTTGTATTTGAAAAGTCTTGCTGTTGTAGACAATCAACACCACAGTAACAACAACAACAACAACAACTCACACTGACTCCACATGAAAAGATGAAGGTCATCATCGTCTCGAAGGACTACTATGAGCTAAGCTAATTAGTGTAAGTAATAATATCAGACGGATTCTATTTCTTATACCCTCTGTGAAAATATTGAAACCATCTGAATTATTCTTCCTAGGTCCGCTACGAATATCGTGATTAAATATATGTTGAGTTGTCACACACGTATAGTAAATATAATACAGGATAATGCTATAAGTGAAAGACTTACTGATGCAATTGCATTTTTTGCTGATTCGATGTAAATAGAGATATAATTCCTAATAATCTGAAGTTTTTTGCAGCCTTTAACAGAAATAGTGTCTAATAATTAGTTTGACCTGAAACCTTACACAACTTTGTAGATGCTGGCCCGTGGTCCCCAATCCTTAGAACGGTACCATGTCCTACGTTTGGGGTCCTGTGTCTCTGAATTTGGCATTATGAATTACCAATGTATTCATCTTTGACAAGTAAAGCAAGTTCTCGACTAGTGAATTAGCCGGAGACTAAAACCAAAGAAGAATAGCAAAGGAACCAAAAAAAAGGGAAACATTAAGGATGTTGCCGAGGTACAATTCTAGGCAAGAGTATTATCGGAGATTTTCAAGCCTTCGACAGAAATCGTGTTTAATAATCAACTTGGCTTGTGTACTTCCTTGATGCTTCACATGCCAGAGTACTATTTGCATTCAACTGCAGTTCTCGGTGCAATGTTACACATTCCAATCTTATTTCATTACTTGTAATGCATAAGTATGACATCTATTCAGACGTGGGCCAATCTATGTGGACCACTTGAACTAGTTTGAACTTTGATGTAAATTATCCATCTCAATCGGTTGATCTTTCTGTTTCAGACAGTCAGTTTTGTCAGTCTGTCTACCTCTCTTTCTTTCTTTCTCTCTCCCCCCTCTCTCTCTCTCTCTCTCTCTCTCTCTCTCTCTATATATATATATATATATATATATATATATATATATATATTTATAATTAGTCTGTTCTTATGTATCTGTCAGGCTGTTCATATCAATCTATCTCAATCAACCCACTCTCTGTCTGCATATATATATACTAACATAAAACCCATCAAATGACGGTTGACATTCGTGTTGTATTGCTGTTATAAACTAACAATCACAAATAATTTCGATCTTTGGGTGAATTTAAAAAAGGTTACTCAGGAAGAGCAGAAAATACGTCACTTTTAACGTCTATGCTTCATATTTTCAAGTGTTTGTGTTCGATGTGTGTTTAAATTTGCAGCGATTAGAGGATAGAATATATCACTGATTTTTTCACCTACAAAAAGTGTGGGTCGTGTTTTATTGGAGGTCGCCCTGAGCTCGAGTAAATACAGTTGTAAATATTAGATAGATGAAATTAAACCGATAAATCTTTTGTCATTGTAGTCCATTGTGTGCCTTGTCAATCCACCCGTAATTTGCTTGTCAAAATTATCTACAATTTCCGGTGACATATTTTCGGTTTTTTGTTATTTCGATTGGGACTTCTGTCTAGCGACATTCAATGCTACACCTACCCAAACTTACTGAGCAATAATACTCCAGACTTGAAATCCTTAATACTTTAATCTCAGCTTATGTGTATGTCATTAGTCTACTATGGACTACGCCAGGCGGCTGAATGGCGGTCGCGATAGTGTTTCTTAATTCTAAATATTGGTTTGTGTGGTAGAATAACCGACATCTGCTCCCCCATTCCGATGACAATGATATTCATATAGTTAGACACACACAGAGACAGAGATGCAGTAACTTCCATATTTGAACCAAGAACCACTTATAACCTACGTACGAATTATCATTGATTGAAAAAGTATCGCTGATAAGTATTTGAGAAAACACAGAATCTGTTTTTATTTCCAGAAATTGCTGGGGCTATCATGGATTTTGAGCAGGTGGAAATCAAAATTAACTTAATAGTTTGCCAACTCTTCCACATACGAATGTCAGTACACTTTTTAAATCTCTTTGATAATTTCTGAACAGGATCCTTGAATAACAGAAAAGAAAAACTCCCGCTGTACCTCATTAAACAACTTGACTCGATTGAAAGAAAACATTTTCAAAAAATTTAGCCACAAAACACGACCAAAGATATGTCTTATTTTTACATGAAGTTCCTATTTATAAAGACTCAAAATCAACCGATTAAAAGAAAAGTGGTGGTTCGTTAAAATACTCATGACAAGAAGAGTATATATACATATTGTCAAATTCTTCGGTTGAATATGTTTGTAGAGAATCAACTCGAATAAGTTTTGCTGCCTTATTAGTGTTCTTATAGAAGATATATTTAATGATATCAAGTTGTTTAGCATGCAGTCTGAAATTGGAACCGACACAGCAGATTTAATATCCACATGGGTGAACACTCATTAGAAGTGACACGAACAGTGGGTCATGTCTGTTGTTATACTTACTGATCCCCCATCATTAAATATGTTTTGGGGTAACCTACGTAAGCCCTGTTTCTAAAAAATATTATGCTTGGTATAAAAGAACATCCATTTGCAATAATATACCTTATATAAGATTTTTATAGAAATTACATTTATGGCATAATCTATATATTACAACCATTGCTGAAAGTGACGTGGTATTAGATCAACACTGCTGGGGAACCAAGTTGATATAACTGTTTGTTTTTTTTTAATCAACGAAACAGTTGCATGGTAAACAACTGATGATTCCAACAAGAGAAAGATTACACATAGCACCAGAAAATAGAAAAACACCGAAGGAAATTATATGAATTACACTAAAAGATACCGGAAAATAAATGACCTAAGTGAGACAGAGAAAAATTTCAAAAAAATCTTTTTAATGTTTATTGTTTAAACCTGTAAAACTTTCTAATATATATATATATATATATATATATATATAGAGAGAGAGAGAGAGAGAGAGACAGACAGACAGAGAGAGAGAGAGAGGGAGAGAGAGAGAGAGAGAGGGGGAGAGAGACCTCAGCCTGTTCATATCAATCTAATGCACTTTTAACTAGCTAACTATAATTAGAATTTACCCAAGTCAAAAGTAAATCAACAAATGTTCGTCGTCGTACCCATCAACAATCTCCTAAGAGCTGAACTCCAATTGGGTGAGGATCTGGGATTCCAATCTACCAATCAGACGGAACCAACTGTCTTGTTATGAAACACTCGGTTGGAAACTTTCCAAGTCTCAATATTTGTGTAGTTTGATTGTTACCAATGGTGTCTTCTTGCTTCTCATCACATCTAACAGGGTGCATACTTAACGGGTGTCAGGACAATTGCCCTCAAAGGACAATTACTATCAGAGAGAGTTTTCAACGACAAAAAAAATGGAATGGGTCATTGGTAGGGTCAGGATCAAGGTCAGTGTGAGGTCAAGGATGGGGTTAGAGTTTTATGGAAATCCATATGATATTTTGTATGTATAAATGCAAAGCAATTTAGTAATTTGTCTTTCATCTGATCCGTTTCAATTGCCCTTCGAGCGGAAGGACAGATGTCTTCGTGGGTAATTGTCCTCGGGGGAAATTGTCTTCGGGTGCAACTGTCCTGGAGTCTTATTTACGTTTCTCATTGCAGCTAGTATTTGAGCTAGAAAAGCTTATCACCATCATCATCAGTAACAGCAGTCGTTTAGAATCCGCCGTTGGTCATAGATCTTCCCTATGCAAATTCTCTTGCGTAAGAACGCCATCATCATCATCATTATCATCATCATCAGTTTTACTCCTGTTGAATTCGTGGGATTCGGAGAGTGTCTCCTCAACCACATATATTTTGGTCATCAGAGACTTGAATCCAGTTTTATTTTACATCTCACATTGGAGTTGTATAACCGACAATGATGCCTGTTTTTCGTACTTCTTTCATAACCTTTGATGATATTTGTTACATCCATTCTAAACAGCAGTTGTTTTTGCGATGAAGAATTTCCCAGACGATGTTTTTTTTAGATGTTGAGATCAGAAGAAATTTTAGATAGAGGCAGTTTGGGTAATTTGCCGTAATTTTTCATTGGAGTATATGGAAGTCCAGTATTCAGGACCTGTGATGATTGAATATTTTCGTTTCCTTCGGAGTTTTCTTACGTTTGTTGCCTTCTTTGAGTCACAGTGCCAATACTTTCTGAACCTATCTAAATCATCACGCTATCTTTATTTTGCATTTGATTTCGGGGATTCCACGATGTAAGTCAAGATGCCCATTGGTTGTCTGACACACTTGCAACAGAACTTCAATTATCTATCATTTTTTCTGTCCATGCTATCTTTCAAATGTGCCAGTCCCCCTATGGAGACCATACATCCTTTATGAGACCAAAACTACTCTATTTAGATTAGGACAATATCGTTTGGACTATTTAGGATCATTTAGACTTTTGAGGCTTGTTAGGCTAGTGGAAGTTGCATCTTGAACAGGCCTTCGATTGCGCTTTTCTTCGAGATGTTCGACAAAGTGAGCTCTCCATATTCGTGACTTGCTCCGCCCTTTGCATCTGGTGTTTCAGTATAATGGCTTCAATACTCGGCAGATGTGCATTCTCTATCACTTCCTCGTTGTACATGTGCTCTAACCACTTGATGTTGAGGATGATATGTAGGCAGGGCTGTTGGAAGCGCTCCAGCAGTCCCACCTATCCTCTACACAAGACTCCTGTCACTGTTCTATGTTAGAGGGTGGACAGTAGAACCATGCAGTGTATCTATAGCTTCATGGAGAGTCACAGAGAGTGGTCTTGGCAAACTCTCTTAGAAAGGTTCCCGAAGGAGCCGTTGACTTTGGATAGACAGTTGTCCAGGAACATCCTGGTTGTGGCATCAATTGGACATGACACTGCCTTGGCACAAATCGCAGAATGCTCCGCTGCGCTGAGCCTGGTGATATGTGGCACACAATAGGGTTCAACAGATGGAAGCTACTACATAACCTCTGTCTTCCTTTGGCTGATTGTGAGGCTAACCCTTCTCTGTGTGAACGAAATCATTGTAGGTATAACGGAGTGCATCCATCACCTTATAACATGAAATAATATATTCATATTCCAGTGAGTCATCCCCGTTGTCATCTTCATTTACCTAAGTCAGATAGATGCCCTGATTTGACGTCGGTTTTATTCACGCTGAGAGAAATTTAGGCCAAAATCTTGAGTTAACGCAGCTGTAGTTCATATTTTCACCGCTGGCGGCACCACAAATGCAATCTTGACCAATCAGCGCAAGGATAAGACTATAAGAGTTGTACTGTGTGTCGTAGTATTGAGATAACTAATGTTGTGTCCGTGGCATCCTTTAGGAACATTAACCAGGGTAAAATCAGTGTAGCCTGTGTGGCACAGTTGTATTCATAGAGAACATTTAGAACACTTATATAGGTGTAAAAAACAAAAGAAATTGTACATACAAGCACACATCATATCAATCATATCAACACCACATCTTGGACCTTAAACATTTGCTGTGGTATGATAATATCATAATTCTTTTTAGAATTATTTACATCTGTTGATATCGCTACATACCCGGGCAGAGCCAAGAGCAAACAAACAATAGTTCTCTGCTGTTTAAAACCCCAGTGCAAACGATGTTATGGCGTCAACGAAAGTGATGCCATCTTTTTGGAAGCAATCTTGCGTGAAAAAGTGATATCTGTTTAATAGTTTCAGTCCAGGATATCATAGGATAAATACGTTTTATTTCCTCTTTAATTTTTATTTGGGTCTCGAATGGGTGATTTCTTAAAAGAATCATTGTCATTTACAGTCGGATTTGTACCACTCGATTAGATTTCATTCATTTTATTGCGCCGAAAAGCGAAGGTATAAACCCGGGTGACAAAAAATAAACTAACATTTTCTCATAACTAAATCAGGTTCACGTTCTCTCCAGAAAACAGCAAATTACAGAGGCCGTGTGGAATAAACAGCGCGGATCGGAATAAATAATAAGCTTCCGGTAATACTCGAACAAATTTCCAACTTCCGATCCGCCCTGTTTATTTACTCACGGATTGAATAGAGTTGCGATAAAAATCAACGAAAAACACTGAGGGTAAAAAGTAGTATCAAAATCAAAACCAAAATGTTTATAATGGTTTACAATACTCTATCTACTGAATAAAGTTAGATGAATAAATTTATATGCAAAAACTATATTCACCAAGCTTGCCTTTCACAAAGCATAATGTTTCCGATGGTAAGAAGACTTTATCTATTGGAAAGATTTTCTCGAAAAGGAAAATACTTGCCGTCACGCAATATGAAATCATGTCAAGTTGATGCATGTTATTCTTGATAAAAACATGTCTGGTTGGTCACTCAACAGGAACCGACTGGTAACCTTTTAACAGCATAACATTTCTTACTATTGAAAAAGGGACTGACTAATGAATGTTGATTACTTACTGCAACACAAAAAGACAGAATTTTCAAAACCAAGTGCGAACCCTGCAGGGTACAAAAAAGGTGCAATTTAGCATGAACCTACATTGTAAATCACCCCCCAATGTGTTTCACTATGCTGACAGTTTATTCTTCGAAATAGATCTCCCGAGCTGAGTATTCTGTGATTTATGGTTCAAGAACATTCTGCCTCAACCCATCTACTGCAGATGACGGCATTTGCAGTCCTATGGCTAACTCAATAGCATATCCGTTTTTATAGGGATTGATGGCAACCCAATCCTATCTGTGAGCAAGGGCTTTTATCTTGCAACGGATAACCATTATTCTTCGCCACCTGCCGCAGTTAACGAGCTGATCTGCCTGTTACGAACTGGGTCAGAGATGATGCTGTTTCCAAAATAACATTCGGACATCTCTAGTGAAACTTGTCCCTAGATTTTGTACCCATCCTGTATATTAGACCTCTAATAAATCATATTCCGCTAATTACTCTGCTTAATACAAGGTTGAAGTACGGCGTAGTTAGTGCAGCTGTAGGAGGTAATGCTAACTACGAGAAAATTGCGGAGTGGAGCAACTATCCATTGAAGACAATGCTCGACTGGTGTCAAATAGCATTATACAAACCGAACCAAAAGAACAAGGAGAAAGCATTTATACTTGTGCACCAGTTGTTTGTATGCAGTTTGCGGCCTTAGCGAAAAAGCAATAGGAAGCACTGAGCACAAGTCAATGTATCGTTAACAGATGCCGGTAGCTCGAGTTCTTCATCTGATGGTTTTAACATTACAGTGAATAAATGAAAATATTCTGATTTTAGCAAAGACCGGAATTGCTTTAACTCTCTTCCCATTTTGCTTCTTTCTTCTTTTCTTTCTTTTCATCTCGTTCTTTCATATTTTATCTTTCTTTATTCTCATGACCTTCTCCATCCTTCTTGTTTTCTTTCTTTCTTTCTTTCTTTCTGTCTTTTCTTTCCTTTCTTTTATTTTTTCTTTCTTTATTTATTTTCTTGACCTTTTCCGTCTTTCGTTCTTCCTTTCTTTCTTTAAACGTTTTCCTGACTTTTAATATCTCTCTTTGTTTCGTTCTTACTTTATTCCTTTCTTTCTTCCTTTCTTTCTATCTTTTTCTTCTCTTTCTTTCTCTCTTTCGTTATTTGATTATTTCCCTGACTTCTCCATCTTCTTTTGTTTCCTTCTCTCTTTCCCTTCCTTCCTTCCTTCCTTTCTTTCTTTCTTTCTTTCTTTCTTTCCTTCTTTCTTTCTTTCTTTCTTTCTCCATCGCTCTCTTTCTTCTTTCTTTATATATTTTCTTGACTCATTCTTTCTTTTTTCCCTGTCTTTCTTTCTTTCTTTCTGTCTTTCTTCCTTTCTTTCTTTCTTTCTTTCTTTCTCTTCCCACCCTTTCTTCCTACCTCTCTATCTTCTTTCTTTTTTTCCCGCCTTTTCGTTCTTTCCACTTTTCTCTACAAAACGTGGAATTCGGTTGGTAATTTTATATCTGTGTTATCATTGTTATTGGGGCGCTTAGACTACTTTTCTCATCTGTGTTGTTTTTATTGCCTCCAGGTACACAGTGCGCATGTGCTTAAACATACACGCACACATAGAGTCACACATGTACACTACCCACTAAACCCCCACACCCAAACATCCATACACCATGTTCGAATATACAGCACAGAAAAGATATATCTACGGTCCCGGATACCAATTATTCAAATAAAGCTCAACAATTAGACAACTTCAATACACTATTCTCTTGTTTTACGAACAAGAAGGAATTTTCGTAATTCATACCGCGTGGATAACACGTTTTCTGCGAAACGGAAAGTTGCCGTCGAAGTTCAGGATGGGGCAGGGACAACGTTCCCTCTAATTTCTAGCTGTCAGTGTGCGCAAAAAAAACTTAAGCAGTGCAACTTTTTCCTGTGCATACTGAATGCTTGCGCTAATGTAAACTTGAAATTGTTTCAAGATGATTTTGGCACAGCCTATCTCTCATAGCTAATAGAGATGTATTGGCAAGTTTTTATATAATGCAAGTATTAATACAACTTACATATGAGCCTATTAGAAACCGTCAACCAAAAGTGTCAAGCTAGGTTTCTTCAGTTTTTAAGTTGGTCAAGCTGACTGACTGACTGGCTGGCTGACTGGCTGGCTGGCTGGCTATGAACGTATGAATCGTACGTACAGACCGCTAGGGGGCTCAAAATTCAAACATTTGCTCTTTTTTATACCTAGAAAAACTCTATTTTTGTTTATTTGAATATTGTTTCCTTAAATACGTTTTTTTTAGTGGAGGTTCTAGTATACGATTTAAAGTAATGCTTAATTGATCCCTCCATATTTTTTTTTTCAATTAAGACTTTCCAGTATTCACTGCCCGAATAAAAGCGAGAAGGTCATCCGTTGATAATCCCTTTCCATTTTTCATTTTTTTTAATTGATCACCCCCAGCAAGACAAGCAGCCAAAAGACGTTGGTCACAGGATGGTTTCTATCGAGTGACTAACCAGACACGTTTAGTGTACGTTTCATTCTATACTTTGATCTGCTTAGTACGGTTTGTTGTTCCATCGAATGGAACATCAATTAGTAACTCTCACTTTTACATGATGCAATGTCGAAATAAATTAATGACAACCAGGTATTCGCAGATAGTTGATATTATTATTATTATTATTATTATTATTATTATTATTATTGTTGTTGTTGTTATTATTATCATTATTATTATCATTATTATTATCTTGTTGTACGCTTCGATTTCAGTTTATGTAAGTCATTAGCCGGATCTCAACCAATGACCTAAGCCTGGCATCCTTGTAAGTTATGACAGTCCAGGCCTCTGGAAAAAGAGAGAAAAGGAGAGAGGGGGAGAGAGAGGGAGAGAGGGAGTGGGGAAAAGAAAAAAAGGAAAAGAAAGAAAAAAAGTGACGGAGCTGGGCTTTTACATATACAGACAACACAACACTTTCCAAAACATCTTTCCAAAACATACTTCTTCATTTGCATAAGATTATGTATGCAGGGTATTGTACATATGTTCACATTGACAAGAATTTTCTAATAATGTGTGCAGTGGAGGTGAGAACTATCTACTGTATTCCATATACGATGGACTTTCCAGGTATGCCATCGGCAAGTTTACTGGTCTCCAACGACAATCGGTATTATTTTTTGCCACACTGTACTGATTTTTATTCTAAGGTCTTCATATTTTTAGAGTTTCTCAAATTCAATGACAGTGGTTTTTTTTATCAGCTGGAAAAGTCATATCGACTACAAAGCATGTTCATTATTTTAAGTCTTTCAATACGATATCTGGCCCGTTCGTGTTCGTAGTCCTATCTGTATGCATAACGAAATTCCATAATATGATCACATTTTTCTCTGACTGGCTATTATTATTATTATTATTATTATTATTATTATTATTATTATTATTATTATTATTATTATTATTATTATTATTATTATTATTATTATTATTATTATTATTATTATTTCTTTATGTTTACACCAGATGTCTCGTGGTCATCGCTGGAGATTGTGTAATCTTGTCCACTAAAATCGCAAGTCCTCTTCTTAGTATTCCTGCATTTTATCGCAGTTTGTACTGCCCATATCTTCCCCTTTTTTTCTTATACTTTTGTCGTGTTCATTATAGCCGTTAGACAATTTCTGACAACATATTTCCAGTGCCCTCTTCAGTATTCTTGCAGACCTCGGCAGTGCTGTGGTCTTGATAGTCTCAACTCTTCCTCTCCAGCTTCTCCAATCTTGATTTCAATATCTTTCGCGCTGTTCCAAATGTGCTTTTTTATATGCTCTACATTGACCCCTCTCACCTTTCTCAATTCCTGGGCCAAGTCCCCGGTACTTTTTCACTTTTACACTGTTTTTTGGATTTACTCTGCGGTCCGCCACGTCCATGATTTAGCAGGTTTTCATCTCCCTGTGCCCTGCTACGAGATCTGGATATCATTGCTTCGATGGGTTGGTGAGTTTGGATATCAATTTACCAGAGCAATTTATGGCTTCTTCTTTTCAGGAAAGTCTCTGTTTGTGTTGATGCCATTTGTCAACAGTCCATCCTTTTGGCGTTTGAATAGTTCCTACTATATGACTGTTGCTGACCTATCATGCACGTTCTCGAACTCCTTTTGAACTGGTTTGCTATGTTCGTTGGTTATGCGGTTTATCGCCTCGTTTGCTGTTTTACCTGTCTATTTTAGCTTTGAAGTTTGTCCTGATGCATTTGTTTTGGGCTGACACACCGATAAAGGGGTTTCTTTGGATCAACTTGAATAAATACTCTGATTTATCAACCTTAATGTATTATTTTGTCTCGAAGAAAATGATTAAATGGGCAAAATATTATTTTGAGATAAGCTAATAAATTTACATGGGACAAATAATCACGTTTTTGAGGGCATGGTGGGATACTCTTTCTCTCTTTAAGTGTCTTTCGCGTAGCCACGTTCCGGACCTTTCCTCTGCAATAGCACTGTCTTCTGAATTATCCATGGAGGTTTTTTTTTTGTTTGTTTGTTTCCCATTTCCCTTTCCGTGTTTCATCTCAACCTTTGTTTGCTACACTGAAAACAATGTTATGTTGATAAACTTGGAACGTTTACTCTAATTTGTTACCCCTAGACGTATAAGTTTGTACTAAAGAATACTTATTCATTAGTCGAGTAAATAGTTCTAGAAGTAACCAATTGAAGTAATTCTCTCAAATTTGTCTACGTGACTTTTTTCTCGGTGTACTTTTCCAATCTTTGTTGCACTGCCCTGAGTTCTTTCCATAAAACCTTCACTGCAAGCTTGCAAATTCTCTTTCAATTCCATTTCTGTCAGCAACTTGTTTGTGTCATCCCTTTGGAATCCTCCGTTGTTTTTCAAAATTCTGTCAAGTGATAATACGGCTAGTACGAATAGTAGTGGAGACAGATATCTTGTTATAGTTGCTCTCCTGCAACTGTCAACTTTACAGCTTTGAATCTCAACACTGATTCGGTAATCTTGAATATCCTGGAGCATTCTAGTATCCAGCTACGTGGGATCATGTCGTGTGCTTTTTTGTAATCGATCCATCCTATTGCAACTTTTTTCTCCACTTAATAACTTCTTTTAGTAAGTTTCTGGTAAGAGTTCTCTTATTTCCAAGGAAATATATATTATCTTTGCTCTCTGTCGAGTCGGTGGTTTCAACAATAGTGGTAGACACGTGGTTGGTCTATAGTTGCTTACTTGATTCCCCTTTTCAATGTCTACTTTGATTATAGCTGTTCCGTCTCTGGTCATCCGTTCTGGAACCCTACCTTTATCTAGGCAATTTTGAAGTCTGTGGATCAGTCTGTCAAGTAATTCAGTAGATTTTTTGAAGCAATATCCATGGACCAAATCAAACCCTGGTGTTTTTCAGTGTTTTTTCAGGGTAGTTACATTCAATTCTGTTCCGTTTCCTCCATTGTGTCTAAAAGTACTTTTTTATAATATCTAACCACGCTCATGATTCGCTGTGCCTCTTTTAGCATCTCTGTGTGTTATTCGAAGTACCATTAACTATCAACAACTATTAACACAAAGTCATATTCAAAATATCCAGATTGATCAAGATCAGACATTCTCCAACTAGTGTGGCTTTTCTTTACTTTTTGCTTATCTCTTACATTTATTTGACCCGTCTTGTGGAATACTACTATCTTCACGTATATATATATATATATATATATATATATGTATATATATATATATATATATATATATATATATATATATATTATTGAAGATGATCTCCCGTCATTACACTGCAAAGGTATCACTTGCCCTAGACAACGTAATTGAAACTAAAAAAAATGTGATTATGGGTTCATTTTTTTCTCAGCGACAATAATTTGTTATATCACCATGTGATGTGCAACCCAAAAGTTCAGGGAGCTTTAGATTCTGAAAGGAAAAAAATGACAGAGGGGATTCTTTTTTTTTTTTTTTTTTTTTTGATGGACTGATTTCGAGATATTTGTGAAATGCTTAGCGAGACACAGGAAACGCTAGGTAACTTAACTGGTCAAAAGATACATTTATCTGTTCCAATTCCTAAGCCTTTGGGTTCCACCTTGTATGCTTTATCATTAGAGTGAGTGGTAACATTCATACATTTATGTAATAATTACTACATATTACATATGTAGCATATACTGCTAAAATGTATACTGAAGTAAACCTTGATTAGTTAATTGGCTCCAACATTTTCCGTTCTACACAGTCCAAGTCTTATTACAATTTAATTTTCTCCCGCTTATACTTAGTTAGATAGATTTTTGCAACAATACTCTAACCGTAGTACATCGAAACCCACACTTTTCGAGGTATTTCGTCTTATTTCTGTTGTTTCTACACTTATTAGCTATAGTCTGAATTTCTTATATGGAGTGTTTTTAATTATCGTTTTTCTATTGATATTTCTTTCATACTAATCCTGCTTCTTTTTTTTATTACACCTATAAAGAAATACTATATATATATATATATATATATATATATATATATATATTACTGTGTAATTCACAGACAGCTGTTTCGTTGTATTACAACTCTTCAGTGTGGCTACAGACTATCCATTATCCCATCCAGTACCACGAGGTAGGATCGAAACCTTCGTCTTCAGACCTAGAAGCTGGTATCGTACCTGTGCTCCACGGAACAGGACAGTTAGTAAGGTTGAATTTAAGCGATATATTCATTTACACATATATTCCCCATCCACCAGAGCGCTCTATTCCTATGTTGGAAGAGCATTGCATAAGCTTACAATGAACGAGTTACCTCACCTATTTATAAATATATATATATATATATATATATATATATATATATATATATATATATATATATATATATATATATATATACAGACACATGTAAATATATATGTATATGTATATATGTATGTGTGTGTATACATATTCATATATTGGATGGATAAGTTTAGTCTGACATAATGGTGAAAATCTCAAGACAATAAGGAAGATCACAGGTTGGGTGAATAGGCATTTACTCACGGATGTTTCGTGTAAATGACCTTGCATTTTCAGGGTGATCAGAAGAACAGAGATGGGTGGATATCTGGTAGGTGGAGTCGGATTTTTTTTAAGTAATACAGTATGGAATTATACAAACAACACAAAACCACACACACATGTCGCACTGCACACCGCATACACGTATGTTGGTGACATACATACTTTTCCACTCTCCAACAAGGATGACTGGTTTCAGATATACGAACACCCAAATCCCAAATTTTGACCCAGCCATTCAATAACGATTTTAAACACCGTCGAATGCCACCCCTCCCTACTCCACGACCCTGAGATTTTCCCGTCTTGATTAATCTTATCGTGCTGTAAAAGTAAGGTCATCCTTACGAAACGTCCATGATTAAATACACCTACAGATTGCACAGCAGCAGGACGTATACTATCATATAACAACACACCATGTACAGGGCTGGACATACTGCTATGTGATGGCATTTATCTGTGCTACGCCTTCCGATACATTTGCATATTCTCAATATATATATATATATATAAAAATATATATATATATAGTAGAATGTTGATTCGCTACACAAACTAGCTCATGTTTCTACCCTCTCTGGGCCTAATCAGGCGAATGAAATAAGCTATGAAATAAATCTATTACATATCAGAAGTGGCTTCATATTGATATATTATTATATTATGTTATACTGCTAGCCTGATTTGTACCACATGTACTATATATATATATATATATATATATATATATATATATATATATGTATATTTATATATATATATATATATATATATATATGTATATATATATATATATATATATATATATATATGTATATGTATATATATATATATATATATATATATATATATATATATATATATATATATATATATGCACATAAATGATTACAACAAACCTCACCAGCACACATGCACATACAGAGGACACAAATTCGACTCACCCAGAATAACGAAGAGAAACAGCCTTAACCACACCCTTACACAAGTGTCTATACCTCATCCAACATAGATAGCATATGATAGACATATGACCCCGTCCACCAAACACAAGGTCATCTGACCGTAGAACCCTTCCTCTCTGCAGTCACTCACAACACAGAAATCTCTTATTTTCCTTTCATTTCTCCATCTCGCTGATGATGTAGGCTCACACCCAACGAAACGTCAGTGAATGAATACCTATTCACCTAATCTGTGTTTTCCTCATCGTCTATAAAGAAATATTTCAACATATACATGTGCGAGTGTGTACTTGCGTGCATGTGTGTGTGTGTGTATTTGCTTGTATGTATGCGTATGTTTACACGTATAAACAACACAGAGATTGGGGTCACCTGTTTTTATGCTATCGTAACTCATTAAAGATCTTCTCAAATTGAACCGTGTGGTTACTCATATAGACAACAATTTTGAAAAAGGTGAAAATATTCAAGACTAGATCTGACAGTTTTCTTTAAAGCCTAATTGATAAAGCATAAAACATATTTACACGGTTAGTCATACACAACTCGAACTGAGGAATAATAAACAAAAATCATGAGCCACACAACTTCAGTTATTATGTATAGGTACCACCCGCTTTCCGAAAGTCCGCTTTACGTTATTTGCTAGCTTCTACGAAAAAAGGGCGCAAAGCGAAAATAGGCTTCAGCATTTTTTTTTGTTTATTCATTTTTGCAGCGAGTCGTTATAGATGCAGCATGCACAATCTTCCCTTCTCTAAAACCTCAGTCTCCAGTACATCCAATCACCCCAACATCCGTCGACTTAGCCTAACATACCAAAATCATCATATTTGCCTTTCTTTTCGATTCACTATGACTATTTGTTAGGGAAACTTCTCTTTTCAATTCTAGTAGAGAGGATAGTTATATCGGAATCGCACTAAATTATATCGACTATAATAAATGTACCTCTAACCCTACACTTAACAAATATTGTGATAGATTATGCTAAAAAATAGAATTCATAGATTTCATTCTTTTGCAATCGTACTGTTCATCTCTCTCTCTTCTCTCTCTCTCTCTATATATATATCTATATATATATATCTATCTATATATATATATATATATATATATATATATATATATATATATATATATATATATATATATATATATACTTAAAATATGATGAACTAAGGATTGGACAGAAATATAAACGTCCTTGTGTGGCAAATCCTCACTTCATTATATATATATATATATATATATATATATATATATATATATATATATATATATATAGAGAGAGAGAGAGAGAGAGAGAGAGAGAGAGCAAGGAGAGAGAGAGAGTAAGGAGAGAGAATGAAAATCATTTAAATAGATGAATTCTGTTTTCCTTATTATCTACTTATATACATATATTTATATATAGAGAGAGAGAGACAGAGACAGAGAGACAGAGACAGAGACAGAGACAGAGAGAGAGAGAGACAGAGAGAGGGGGGATTAAGAGAGAAAGATATAAATAAGTAAGTTGATGATAAGCCAAGCGGTAGTATTTGAATCAAGTTTATTATACTATCATATTCCACCTTTCAGCTTTGTCAAAGTTGTAATTTTAAATGAAAGTTCGTTTTTTTCAAGTAAAAAATGACAAAGCCGAAGGGCAAAACATGAGAATATAATAAACTTGATTTAAATACCACTATTTTCCTTATTATCCACTTTATAATATTGTCAGATACCGTATCCAAACACACACGCACACGCCCCCACCATATACATATATAAATATACACATGTGAGTGTGTTTGTGCACACGTATGCACGAGTGTGTATGTATGTAAATATGTTGACTGTATGTGATTTCATGCACACACACGCACTCACGCATATATAGATAGATAGATAGATATGTGTGTGCGTGTGTATATATATATATATATATATATATATATATATATATATATATAAGTATATTTGTGTATGTGTATGTATGTGTGTGTGTGTAGGTATGAGTGAAGGACTCGCTGGTAACACACATACACACACATATGTGTGTGTTTGTATATATATATATATATATATATATATATATATATATATATGAGTCGTAATACGATGAAACAGCTGTCTGAGGATGACATTATTATTAATATATACATATACGGGTGTGTGCACGTGCGTGTACGTATGTGTATACACAATAAAAACTCAGGAATGCAATATAATATGATGTAATATAATATCTGATTTATGGTGTATTTATTTCATAAAGTGCTCGATGCATTCAACATTAAACATTAAATTGATTTAGTATAGAGCTTAGTATATAATGGAGTAAGGATTCGCTACACAAATATATTTCTGCCCTGTTGGGCAGATGATTCGGTTTATTTTAGATTCCTGGTTGGGACATTTGGTGGGGCTCTATTTTTCAAAGAGGTAAGATCTTTCTTTCATTCTATTCATATAATATTTATATATTTATCTTGTTCAGTGGTTGGCTATTGCTTGTTGTGTTTCTCGGCGTCCAACTTTTTCAGAGAGAGAAAATTACTCGTGTATTTAGGTGCCCAATCACTGCTACCGTTTGCCATACTAAGCTCAGCTTGGTAGATACCTGTATCGAACATTTACCCCTGCTGACGGTTAGAACGCCCGACTCGAAAACCAATTCGAGAGTATAGTGAGTTCGATTCTCACTATGATCTAAACTGTTGCAGGCTCCAGAAGGCGGTGGATCACACAGATAAGACTTGAGAAACTGTGGTCGAAGTCAATAAAGAGTACAGGCTTAATGATGATAAGGCTGGAATGGAGACTGAACAGATAGACTTTGACAATAACTCCAGAAATGATGATGATCATCATGATGACGACGACGACGACGTCGATGACGACCATGATGATGAGGAGGAGGAGGAGGAGGAGGAGGAATAGCTAAGAACACAAAAGACTCCATTAATTGTCAGAGGAAGTATTTTGACTTGAATGGTGTGCCAATAGATAGGATTATTGGACGCCCAGTTGATATTCATTGTAGATGCGAAAACGTTCAAGATTTTTCAGTGAAAACTTATAAGATTTCTTTGATCCGCCCTGGAATAAAGTTAAGGTGCGTTTGTATCTTACCAATTTATTGAATTCCTTGGGTGAGAAATGTAATGGAAAATAGGCTCTTTCTCACGGTATGTTACTTACCTCGAGGGATATGCATGAAGGTAATGTATCTTCTAGTTTCTGCAATCAGAGTTATAAATGGTTGAGATGTAACCTGGCTTTTTACCTGGTCGAATAATAAAATACACACTTCAAGGATTTGGAAAGAGAGATAGGAAAGGGACAAACGAAAACCGAATGAATGTTGAGAAATCAATGGATTTCTGAAAAGTTTTGTGGTTGCTTTTTTTCCGTTTTTGTTCAGAAGTCAAGATATCTTTTAACCTGAGTAATAACAATTTTTCAAAAATTTCTTGGTCAAAACTTTATGGAAAAATGTCTTCATTTGTCTCTGTATGTTGCTTACTCTAAAGGGTATGAGATTTTCTGTTTTTTGGTGTCCGGGTTTGGGTTTGCAATCCTTTGGAACACACCCGATTGGACATTATTTTAGCCTTGGAAAAGACAGAATCATAGAATAACCTCTTAGAAGATAAAGAAAAGAAAAAAAAACAGAACACTAAGCAGAGTTAATGATTAGCTTATATATGAAATCCGATTTCTCAATATGTTTTTGCATTTTTTTTTTTTTCATATTTTTGTCCTGGAATAGAATCCAGATATGTTTGAATCATAATAATGATTTATCCGAATGTTTTCATCTAGTCATAATTGTATTGAAAATGTGTTTTTCTTCCTCTGTATTTTGTTCACTTCAAGGGTTATGCAATTTTCCATCGGTTCATGTTAGTATTAGGGTTAAAAATGACCCCCCTTCCATGGAGCATTTTTTTCTCTTTTAGAACCGACAGTATCATGAAATAGACACGAATGAGAGAAAAAGCAACTGACGAAAAAAAATTCTGGGTTGCTCGTGGACCTGCTTTTCTAATTGGACAATTTCAGTTGAGGGCCAAATGCGCCGAACGAATACAAGTGCCTGTTTTGTTTTATTTTTTAAATCTAGTTCATTTTTTTCAAATACTGAAATCATCAGCCTCGAAATTTAAAGAAAAAAACTATCTCAAATTATCATCTATTTATACCCCCTCTCTACTACCCCAAAATTTGTCTTCAACTGCCACAACTCTTTAAAAAAACAAAACAAAAAAAGTATACCGTTAACGCAGGATTCGAAACACCCACCAGGTGGTTTGTAACTGAACGAAATTATCAGTTTTGCCATAAAGGTATTTAGTAGTTAGGACTAAGCGATTCATTTCTGATCCTAATCAACATCTCCCTGACTTTCAAAATCTTTTCCATTTCTCCCTCACGAAAAGCTTTGTTGATTTTAAAAAATGGGAGTATTTTTTTTTTACAACATTGGCAGGATTATTTTATACATGCCAACATTTTGGCATGCTTTACGATCTCATGACCAATTTTTATCTCTAAACAATGAGAATCTGAAGATTCGTTGAAACTTTACTCAGAGTAAAATTCTCTAAAAGATGACGTAAGTTTTATCGAAAATGGTCAAGTTTTACAGATGTTGTTACGAAAATTCGGCTTTATCGTAATAAAGGGATGGCGCTATATGCACACACACACATGTGCACGCGCGCGCACGCACACACAAACACACACACACACACATACACACACACACACACACACACACACACACACATATATATATATATATATATATATATATATAATGAAGTAAGGACTCTCTAAACAAACATGTTCATGTTTATTCCGTGTTCAGGCGAATCCTTATTCGTTCATATTTTAAGCTGCACTCAGAATCAACTCAGCGTTTAATGCTGAATATATCGAGTTCTTCATGAAATAAACCCTGTTTACATCAGATAACGTATCATTATATCACACTACATTCCTGATTTGTATCATATAAACATATATGAGTGTGTGTGTGTGTGTGTGTGTGTGTGTGTGTGTGTGTGTGTGTGTGTGTGTGAGTGTGTGTATGTGCATATGTGGGGGGTATGTGTGTATTCGTCTATTTATAATGTTTCTTTTCTATTTAAAATGACTATAGCCATAAACGTAGAGCTTGTTTTTGTAAATACTTACGATGGGAAAATGCAATAGTTTCTTTCCATGTCAAAATGTCAACGTTCTCTTCCCTTGCTTACCAGGGTCTTGTCGTCGTCAGACTCAAGGAAAGTTCTCGTTGACAGAAATTATTTGGTAATGAAACACGAATACAATTATACGCGTTTCTATAGCAAATTTTAAGGTCATGTACGAATCATTTTTATGCTTGTCAGGAGAAAAAGAAGTCCCGTCTTCATTTTTCTGCTGAAAAAAAAAACCTTTGCCCGAAAAACCTGGGAAATTCACACCAATGACTGAATCAATATAATCAAGCAACATATATATATATATATATATATATATATATATATATATATATATATATATATATATATATACATATATATATATATATATATATATATATATATATATATGTATATATATACGATTTCAGAAAGATAATTGAAGGGGAGATACGAGATATTTGGTAGCTTGGTTACATGCTTTCAAGCAAACGATCAGTTCATCATTTCATTCATCCATCATCAGCCTTTTAGCGTCCTTTGTTGGACATAGATCTTACTCGAGATTCTCCAGACATCTCTATCGTGGGCGGAGCCAGTACTTACTGAACTTGTCTAGCTTGTCACGCCATCTTAAATTTTGGCAGCTACAGTTCCGCATATGATCCCTGGGAATCCATTTTGTGACTTGTGATGTCTATCAGGTGACCGGTGGCCAAGTGGTTAGCAGCATGGACAATTAAATCAGCGAACCGAGTCCAAACGCTGACAGAGATCTGTATTCAATTCGCGTTGATGTCCCTGGTTAAGATATGAATCTATCCTTACTACCCCAAGCTGTTGAAGTTGGGGACACCGCTTGTAAGATCATGTATAATGCTGTATCACATTAGTAACGTAGGGACAAGCACTGTTATGCAGCAAAATCACCGGTCAACTTCTTACCCCTGGAGAAGCATCATTCAATGGAGCCATTTATTTACATTTGGGGGGGGGTCTATGTACGATGTTACGATACTGTTGAACTGAGCCTTCTCTTTCCATCCATCATGTAAAACTATGGTTTTAAAGTATTTTGGTGACTTCTCTTTACTTCAATGAGAAATCAATTTTCCAACCAGTGCAATTTGAAGTATATTTTTTTTTATTCACGATGTTTCTATAATGCTGAACTGGACCTTCACTTTCTATTCTTCTTAGGGGAGTGCAGCTTTGAAGTATTTTGGTTACTTCCGTTTAAAAATTATTTTCCCTGAAAACAAAATTTTGGTTCTGAATTAGGATACCCTTAAAATACTCTTATTTAAAAAATGCGAAAAAATGTCTGGATTTTTTTTGCAACTGAAAAGTAATATTGTTGTGCATGCAATCATATTAAGGCTTGTCGTCTTTGAGTCTATTGACATACTGAAAACTTCGTAGAACTATCCGAAACTTGTGATGTATAAATCCAAGACAGGGGCAGCGAATGCCGTAGCTATTTCAACTTTACAAATGAAAAGAGAGTTGGTTCCGGTGTTGCTAGACATACGAAGAAGTCATTTTGTTTCCATTCCCCATACAATCCAATGATTGCTTGAATCAATCATGGGTTTTCACAGAGCTCGGGATGCTAGCCAAGATGGACTGCATTACAGGGCTAATGTGCACTAACTTCGCTGGTATTTGCCAATAGCTGTGAGGGAGAAGACGCCGATTCATGTCTTTCTCAGAGGCGCTTATGCAGAGCGAACGTAAGATTAACAGAATATCCAGTCAGCTTTGCTTGACTCAGGACTACAAAAGTGAGGAGCCCAGTGAGATTTTTCCAACTTATTATACTTACAAACTGGTCAACAAGACGAGCTTGCTAATCATTACTTAGCTCCACTCAGTCTGGCACAAGGTTACGAAAGAAGAGCACCTAATGAGGATCAAACCCACTAAGGACTGCTTTACGATATAAATATCTGCTACATTTAGGTGGAGTGGATTTATTTAAGCATACTATCGTCGTTAGGAATCTTTTATTCGTTTCGTTTATTCCATTCGACGTAAGAAGGCATGCTAAAGAACCTCATCGACCCAGCACTTCTGTCTTTTCTTTTAACTTTAAACCACAACCGGTCCTGCTTAAATCATGTGAAAATTCCGTTCACGACACGAGGAAAATAGCGAATAGAGAAAATTAGACTGCAGTACTACCTCGGAGAGCGATCTCAATTCGTTTCTAAAAATGTAGCGCTAAACGAAACTACCTTACCCGGGGTCATTATAACATAACATGAATAGCAGGTCCAGAACACTTTTCTTTGCTTCACTTTTGCACCTCCCAGTCATATAATGTCATTGCTGCGCCTCAACAAGATGCAATGTGTCAGTGCTGCGTATCTCATCTTATAGCAACTTTCCGAAGCTGGTTAAATATTACCCAATGTCATTTTTTATAGCTACATGGATATTGTATACGTGCAACGTATGTCTAATGTTATTCTCATACACATGGAATATTAGTCCGTGTATTGAGTATTCAATTTTCTCGGAGACTGTCAATGATGCGGTTTTCTTTATCATTATTTGATATTGATAATTGTATTACTAAAAAGAGAGCTTTATCGCGAATCAGCTCAAAATGGTGTAGCACTATAGCGAATCGGCGCTGAGCGGGGCAGCGCTGAGCTGGGTACTACTGTACATGATATGCTTATCTGGAAATTCTACCGGTTACATTGATAAAAGCAAACAACATCAGCCCTGAAAGCATACCAGTTGATCAGCGACTCGCATATCGGACGTATCTTCAAAAGACAATGGCATATTTATGTACCATTGTATTGCTAAAGAACAATAAAACATTGTTGGCGGTAATTGTTATAAATAGCTTTTTAAAAAGCCGGGATCTTTCTCGTTAGTCCATTTCCAACAGCTAACGTTCATGATTTCAAAGTATGGAAGCCTAAAAAAGAAAAAATAACTATGGGTCGCTTTTACTTTTTCCTCACCGTCATAGTGTTAGTTTGTGGTCAAATTTAAACATCTATTTAAAAATTATTTTGTTGAGCTGGATCCAGTGCACGGCTGAATGAAAGAAACAGGTTTTAAAAGATTATGTTGCATCAATCTTGCAACCTGCCAGCATATGATATCAGCATTCGAAATCTTGACATTTTACATGGGCTCGATTCGGCACAGGTGGGGATTACACTCCTATCTTACGATAAAGAAAGTTCTGTTTAATCTCGAATAGAATTTTTTAAAAAGGGTAAATGGGGCATTGGTGAAGCATTGGTTGTTCAGATGATTGGGGCCTTGTTCTGCCTTCAAAATGAGCATTAGAATTACTGGCTTTGACTTGGACTTGAGTGCCCACAACTGGCAAATATGCATTTATCACAGCTACCACAATTGCTTTATTTTTGCTTTGTCTGGGACAGAGCCACAGTAGAAAAGGTACCTTGAGAGGATCCAATCTACTATACTTAAGAATTGGTCTGCAGCGAGCATTATACGGATTTATGAGGCCTTATTTAGTGTGACACAAGGCCACAAGTGTTGGGTACCCAGTGGAGATCTAATTTACTACAGTAGTGATGATTTACTGGGCTAGCTCGCAAAACCTCATTGCACCAACGAGTCCTTTGTCTTTTAGTATATAAGTTTGTGGGGGGTGCTTTTAGAAAAAAATGTTTTCCTCGAAAATGCCTTTTTGATAATATCATTACAATTATTCCGGGGGATTTTATTTCGTTCCACGCGACCCTCTCATTCATTTGTCCTCTCCAAAATTCTGTACAAGATATCACTGCAAAACGTTGTATCTTAAATATATCCAAAGCCGGCTTAAAGTTAATCAGTTCAAATGGGCCCTGCACCTGGGGGCGGGGGCAGTGATAAGGTAATATATCCTGTCATATATGCACTACAATACATGGTAATATACACCTAACACAGCATTGCAGGTTTTACAGAGAACAGCTACGACTTTAATCATCTTATAAATTTATTTAAAAAATCATAATTTAATAATGTCAAGTAATTTTTTAGGAAAACCCGTCAAAATTCTCACTAACATTTTGAACTTTTTTGTATATAAACAAAAAAGATTAAATCAGCGTTTAATAAATCATTTGAGAGTCACAAGAATAAATGGTTTTGAAACTACTTTATTTTTTATTTTCTTTATTTAATCGTGGGCTTACATATATGCAATTTCATATTAGAATGTACTTAAATCTATTCAGACCACTGAAACATGTGCACTATTTAAGTGCACAGCTTGATTGCATTCCATTCTACCATAGAAAGATAAAGTCTGCGATGAACTTTATTTTCATCTCTAAGATTTTAAAGACTGACTGTGCCAGTGAAGTTAGGACATCGCAAAGAACGTTTCCAGCTGGGTTCCGCAGCTCCTAAGACCGGCCCTCTGTATAATTTTTACTCCAGAACATCAACTTTGATACTGCATGAAGTTATGCGACGTGCAGGAATACACACTTCTTTATGAGTCAGACGGAAGAGCTAGCCCCAAGGGCCGTAACTCCTGTGACAATCGAATAAAAGAACATGACCTTTTAAACCAAAATAAAGGGCAGTAAATCACCAGATAAGGCGTTCTTTCTAACAGAAGATGCTGAATGAATTGTAGCTTATTACACCATGCAACTAGTTTTAAAACTTCCTTATTATATGACAATACGTGTTATTTCATGATTAATTATCTAAAACCTATAAAAAATATCAATTGTTTCCTTCAAACTTTGATTTAGCAGCCAAAATGGTGATAATTTGAAACCAATTCATTTTCATATTTTGAATCATAGAAAGTGAGAAAAAACAATAGCACATGAATATCATTCTCCTGGTTACAAAAGCAAAGCTTGGGGGAACAACAGCCATTTTTTAATACATTTTACTCGTGACCAATCAGATAATAACACTCACTACCCAAGAACAAAAATTGTGTTCCAAGGAGTAATAAAACCCACAGTAGACTTCAGAATCACAAAAACTCCATTTTGAAGCATTTCGAGACTCCTAGAACATATATTTCCAAAGGTTTTCTATGAATAGTGGAATATAAATGTCACAGATATCTTTTCGGGGTCTACTGGTACATTTAGATTCAAACGTTAAGGACTTTAATAGGTTATTTGAAGGATGGACAAGATATCTTTTCTTACTAAAATAGACGAATGAATAGGTAGGACATATTGTCTATTTCGCTAAAAAGTTGAAGGAAGAACTTTAGTGTCATAATCACCCTCTATTTGACAAGAAAAAGAAAAAACGATCATGCTGTGCCAACTAGTGAACTGTTCATTGGCTGCCCATTGAGTATCCAAGTAAGTTATTAACAACAATAACGACAGAGTGCAACTGTAGCAAAGTACAATCAGTTTATGAGGAATTCGAGAAGAGTAACTTTGTAGGACGAAAATCAGTCCATGTGTTTTCGGTCATGGACCAAACCTATGAACAAATGAACGACAAAATCAAAGGAGATCACGGTCTAATTTGAATAACAGAAAACCCATCTGCTCGGATAAAGAAGGTTGCAGCTTGCTCTGAAGTCGCTCTGATAATTGATCAGTTTGGAACTTCTTCAGAAAAGTAAGATGCACAATACCATCATCAGTCACTTTCTGTTCGGCTGAAAAACATGCAAAACATGTCACGGCAATGGTTTCAACATTTCAGGCATTGGGAAGTGAGCAGCAGCCTCGTTCTGCTGGATACAAAGGAGCCCATTGATAAGTGAAGTTTTCAGTCTAGAGAACACAAAGTAATCGGACAATCAAAATATAATTCAAGTATTACGGTTCGACTTGAAAGACGAGTAACTCAATTGTCAGGTATCTTTAGAAAAAATAAAAAAAACAATACTGTTTTCTACACAACGTTGTCTTCAAGACAGTCCAGGACTTCATACCAAATCAAGGCCCCGGAAAACAACAGTGAATTATTTGGCAGAATGTGCGTTTCCTGCCATTCCATAAATGGAAATATGGGTGAATTTTCAGACGCATTAATAAAGGAACAGCATCGCCCCTTTTGAAATCTAATGCTATTTACGAAATTATAACTTAGTTTATATCCCGATGAGCTAATTACAGCTTCGGTTTATAACACGCCTAAGGTAGATGCAAAGATTTTAGATAGCGCTGTCAGTTTGCTTTTTTTTGCTAAAACCTATGTAGCATTTGGTGACTATTCAGGATGAGTCCTCAGACCTTACTTTATCAGAACTTTGGTCAGCAGAAAGCACTTAGACGTGGTTCAGGATTGAAAAGCTGAGCAAGACAGAAAAGGGCATCTGGGAACTGCATTATTGTTCCAAGTACCACACCGATGCTACGTGTATTTTAAGCGTGGTAGTTTATCATATATATGATAGCATATGTGTATACATTGCATCCGTAGATATCAACGATTGTATCAGCTAATGTATGCCTGGCAGTTCGGTGAAATATTGCAATTTTCTTTATGGTGGCCATGTTGAATAAAGATGGTGGTCAGTGATTTGGTCAGAAAAGGTATTCCAGAATTTACCAGCAAGTGTATCTGCACCCTTTTTCACAAAATAAACAATGTTGATTGGAATTTCAATTTATCTTTATTGGGATTTATATAAGGCGGCTATTTTGACACTTTTTCCAATTTTGAACGATTCTGATTGCAATTTCAACTATTTCCCAGTTCATTTTGAAATCAAAAAGGCGGTCGTAGTTTTGAAGAACTCCTGTTGAAAAATCTACTGGTAAAAGTAGATCTCAATTTTCTTCCGATTTCAAACATTTTTGGTTGAATTTTCAGCTGATTTGCTGTACTATATAGTGAACTTAATTTGTTAATGTGGTCATTTCGAAATTACGTGGGTGACGTCAATTTCAGTCAGATCGTCAGTGGCCTATTATTAGATGCATTGTAAAGTCTACCAGTTTACAAGTTTTCACGCTTTTTTCACATTTTGAGCTATTCTGGTCGAAATTTCAATTAATCTATTGTATTTTCTTCCTGACAACTATTTAGAATTCAAGATGGCGGTCGCAATTTTGGTCAGATCACGTGTGTGTTGTACTTAAATGAAAGAACACGAACAATTTACCAGTGTGCAAGTTTTCACACTATTTTTTTTCACATTTTGAACAATTCGGCTTGAAATCTCACCTAAGCTACTGTACTAGCAGGATAGAGAGAGAGAGAGAGAGAGAGAGAGAGAGAGAGAGAGAGAGAGAGAGAGAGAGAGAAGAAAGAGAGAAAGAAAGAAATACAGATGTTTGTTCTGTGTCAAGGGTCCCCACAGTTCAAGGCAAAATTCTTTTGCTTAAAGTGCATACGTTTGTTGACCATCATTCTAATGATGCCTATGGCTGTGCGGAGATTTGCATAGCAACCTGTGTGTGGATGTTGTTTTTTTTTTCTCAAGTGGGAGGGTTGTAGTACAGGGACAATACAACTCTGTCGGCTTCCAAGGTTGTTATTCAAGTGGTATGATGAGTTGCCATGACGTGCGGCTTTTTGCCTGCAGGAGATGTCAGAAAGAAAGATGGAGTTTACCTGAAATCAGCCCAAGGGGCTCTATTTTGGTTTGTTTGGGTTTTTTTTGTCAGAATAACCTTTTCTCTTAGTTGAACTACTTTGCAGGACTAAAGGGCTCCAGCTGCCTCAGAATTCACTCATAGCTTAGAAACGGAGGGTGGATTGATACCTTTCCTAAGGGCATTAGTGCGAAATGAACATAAGCAGCTTCGAATTCTAATTTCCGTGCCGGTTACCTTCACACCACTCCGCACATCCTAATGTACACGTGTGATATCAGTTGAACAAAAATTATTGGATGAGTAAAAACATTTCATTGGAACGTCTTTAAACGTTTATCTATTTCTGCGCCCCCGAGAGTCTTCTAGCTTCTCTGATAAGTTATTGTAAAACTTCAAAAAGGGAACAAACATATGAATACTTGTCTGATTGCTGCTTAGTCGAACTCCGCTCTACTTCGACTGGAGATGATTTCTGCATTTTTTGTATTGGATATATAATGAACATGAGTTTTCGTAGACATGTTAGATTGGCTCAGTCAGTAAGAGAGTCACCAACCGACACATTGTTTGGGAATCAAAGTGCAGTAGGAGAATGTCGATTTTATGAATGTATTTATTTATTAGAATGAAATGTCCTCACGTATTTGTGACATTAATTTTCATTGGTATGTAAGGCGTGTGGGTTTAACAAAGTCGGTTAGAAAGCCGCTTTCTGATCACTCCGTCGTTATTCCTAACGGCGGTAAGGGGATCTTTATTTAGTATGTTGATTCGGTTTAGCGTGGAGGGACAGATAAATAGTGAAGAGTTTACTCCCCTAAGTTGGGTGGGTTGTTGTTGTTGTTGTTGTTACGGTAAAAAAAAAAACTCAACTCCAGCGTCTGACTAGAATTGGAGTTCGACAACAGTTTACATAAAGATTAACACATGTCATCATTATCAGTCTTTTAACGTTTGTCGTTGGACATAGACCTTTCCCAGGATTCGCCGCACTTCTCTATCGTGGGCGTCGCCGAGCCAGTACTTTTTGAATTTGTCTCGCTCGTCTCTCCATCTAATATTCTGCCAGCCTCAGTTCCGCATGTGATCTCTGGGGATCCATGTCGTGAGTCGCGATGTCCATTGGTTGTCTTTCATTCTTGCAACATGGCTAGCCCATTGCCATTTGAGATTTTTAATGGATTCTATGATGTCCCTGATTCCTGTCTTCTCCCAGATATATTGTGCGGTCTCGATGTGAGATTGAACATAATTCTTTCATGTGCTCGTTGCATGGTACTGAGTGTGCGGGTCTGTCTCTTGGTCAGGTTCCATGTTTCAGCAGCATAAGTGACTATTATGAGGAAACATTGTTTGTTCACCTTTCTTTTTAGGATTATGGCACCCTAGATGATTCTTCGCTTGATTTCTTCTCCTTTTGAGGGTCTCATGGAGATTCGTTACTTGTATTTATTTATAAAGTCTGAAATACCAAACAACAGTTATGAGAATAAAACAGTTGTTCTCAAGCTTGATTTTAAGGCGGCTCATCAGGAAAAAGTAGTCCTGTGGTCATTTAAAAAAAACTTTCATATCAGCATACTGATATGAATATTCATCATAGGCGTGTGGGAATTCTGTAACCAAGGGAGAAGAGCGCTTAATTTTTTAGGATTTACAGTTTGGCTCTTATTTAGGGAGGGGACAGTTGGCTCCCCTCTCCTCTTGCTCGTATGCTTGTGGTTTTCATAGTCAGATGTTTTATTGATTAGAAACTATTGTTTTGAAACTGACGTTTTTTTTAATATCTGAGATATAATGAACTACTCTTGACAGTCTGGCAGTAAGTAGCTGTGGTGGCCGAGTGGTTAAGGCGTTGGACTTGAAATCCAATGGGCAATGCCCGCGCAGGTTCGAATCCTGCCCGCAGCGACCACTTTTTATCTCCTTTGACTTTCACTATCTTTAAAAAGTTCTTGTTCCTCTAAAGAAACTCATCGGCAGTTATTAATTTCTTGTCTCTACCCTTTCCCGCTAGCAATTACTCCAAGGAGTGGACTGCAATAAAAATACACGTAACCTTTTTTTTTGCATAATGAATAACACTCCCAGAATAAAGAAATAAAAGGTCTGCTGTTGAGATCAGAGCAGAAGATTTTTTTTTCCTCAGTAGAAAGTAAGAATAGAATAGCAGAAATCATGAAAGACACCAAACGTTGTGAAAGGTTCTGACTTCGAATAATTCAGTAAGAAAGTGGCTCATCGGAAACGATTTTTACTTTTTTAATATCTAGATAACCGATATCTACACATGTTATTCATATGATGAAATGAGAATATCAAAATCCTATTTACTTGAGACTGAATTAGAACATATAAATGATTTCAGCCTCTGTCTCGTACGCCCATGATACGCATCATCCCATTTTCTTTTCATCTGTCGGTAAAATGTTGGCTGACACCTCAGCATCATGTACACAGTGAACATCTTGAAGTATTTTTCAACACTTGATTAATTTGATGTGTTATCGACAAAATATAAATAAACAAATACTTATGGTCAATGTTTCTCCTATTTTTAGTATCCAGTGAGCGTAGAGATTCTCACGTTACACCATTTTTTCCTTTTACAAAAGTATGTGCACATTGAATACTTGTGCAAATGTAAACTGAAAATTATTTCAAGATAACTTTGGCTCAGCTAATCTCTTACGGCTAATAAAACTGCATTGGTACGTTTTAATATAAATATGATTGAATGCGACGAACTAACGTACTTAGTGGAGACTTAATTCTATACTTGTTCAGTTTATTGTACAGTTGAATAAAACATCGATGATTATTTCTTGTTTTTATGTGACGCTGTAAATATATTAATGACAATATCACCAATCAATTCATAGATTATTATCATTATTTGCAATTTCACACCAGTTACCTGTTGGTTACTGCAAGAGGTTGAGTCACAGCGAGTCTCCTAAGGTCTCCAGCCCTCCTCTCCACATTCTCATAGTCTAGAGTAATGCTGTGGTTTACAGTTTCACACCAGTTGCCCGGTGGTCATCGCTGAAGGCTGAGCGACAGTAAATCTCCCCAAGTTTCCAGCCCACCCCTCATCTCTCCCTCGCCTATCACACCAGTGCTGTAGTTCACAGCTCCACTTCTCTTTGGGTGTTTTTTTTATTGTTTTATTGGGGGGGGGCTGGTAACGAATGACTTGGAACTCATTCTATTACGAAGGTAGTTGACAAACTATCCAAATACTTATTTCTAACTAGTTATAATTATTTTCAATAAGTGTAATTTCTAATAAGTTTGAAGTTATTTTCGATCAGTATAGGACAGGTGTGCTTAACACTTTTTCCTTAATATAATTGAGCTGAATTTTTACATAAATTGACGATTATGATAATAACTCCTGTGGGTATTTGTGTTATGTGAAGGGACTGTTATTGTGAGTACCTTCTTCATATAACATCGACTCATGAAAATAGCCCCGAAGAACGGAACGCAATTTACGCCGGCACCGTAGAAAGGAATTACACAAAACTATCTACGTACACTTAATCTAATTTTTAATTTCTGAAAAACAAGTATTTTCTAATTTGTAAACCCAAACAAGAGTTCTAACGTTATAAATGAGATAGATTTCAAAAGTCGGGTACTTATGATTTATATCCAAAAATACGGTGGTAGATATATCTCCGTGGTGCAGTTGTGGTCAATTTGTAATCGAGATTCAAGTGTTCGAGTTCACCCACGAACTATTTATTTCAAGACAATAATAGTTATAGTTGAGGATGTAGTGGGTACGTATAAATATTAAAGAAAACAGGACCAGTAATAAAGAATCCTTACACGCACAATGTGTTAATATAACTATGAAAACCTAGAAATACTGAACAAGAAAATTTCAACATAAAGTAGACGAGAGAATATTGATCCGGTTGCAAACCTGAAACAATCTTACTACTCAAGTTTTGGGGTACATGCCTCTATAAATGGCTATTTTGTGCCATTGCATTTATATTTTTTGTCTATTTTATGATGAAATGTTCTTGTTCAGTATGCTTTTGAAGTGTTTACAATCATATGAACACATAGTGCAGATACGCCTTTTTTTCTTACTACTAATTATCATGCATTCTCATTATAGTAATGAGTATAATCATCAATTACAACATTATTCGTAACTGAAGTTTTGTGCACGTATTAATTCCTTTTGTGTGCAAGTTGCAAAACATGTGCCTGCTCATACGCACAAGGCCGAGAAGGAACTATTCAGATTACGCGAGATATGTTCCAAGATTTCCAATTTGGGCGTATTCAGTTTAATAGAACATATCTCAAATGTTACGCGGCCAGAGAATGGGGTTTGGGTTCCTCAAAGTGAAAATATATGACAATCAGTTAAATTGTTGGCGTTCAACCTGACTTCCAACAGAGTGTGTAAATGGTTTTGCTGACAACCATTAAGCGGTTCGCCAATAAATTCAATTGCGATTTGCAGTGAAACATTTTTCAGGTTGATAGATTTCGAAGCTTGCAGGTGGTCAGCCTAATGGGGAATGGGAGAGGCTGCTTTTCTCACAGGTTAGCTTTTACTTGCTGTCGAGTTATTTGCTACAAGGAAAAGTTGTCTTCAAAAACCTGTCCGATCGTGTCGAAAACTTTGTTAACAGAGGGTTAGTGGTTGAGCTAGCTTCATTGAATACGAGCATGATAGGAATCGTGATTCGGAATCGTACCACATGGTTATCGTTGATTTAAGCTTTCACTGACAAATAGAATGAAAGTTTTTCTTCTTCATCATTATTCTTTTATTACTTAAAATCTCCTCCCCAAAGTAAATTGTTGGTTTCTCAGATTCGGGCTCAACTGTACCTGTGTCTCACAATAAACGAAGCAATAATTCGTCTCAGGTTCTCGAACGATCCATAGAGACCTAATCATTCTTTCTGTTGCGGTTGTAGGTTTCTTTTTACTGGGTAAGGGTGCTAGCCCAACTCCCAAGATAGACTGCTTTACTACACCCAAGCGATCCAGCTGCCCTGCTATTTACGCATATCTAAGGGTAGAAGTAAATTCATGCCTTTCGTAAGGGAACCCAACCGCAGTTTGAAATCGGTTAGCCGATTTCATTCCTCGTGTCGTTACTGTAGGGCTCTCTGCACTTGCAATTGTTGATTTGAACAACCTTTAAATCTCTCGATTGTTCTTCTGATAATTTACCCATATTGCCCAATAAAATATCAACTCCATAATATTGATATTATTTCAAATTTTCATTAGAAAAGCATTGCCAACCAATATTTTTACTTAACTATTTTTTCTTTCAATTTAGTTTTAGTTACTTTATTCACACTAGCAGTACTAGTAACATAATTCCTCCTGGTTGAAGCATTGACAACTATTATTGTTCTTAACAATCATGAATTTTAAAATATGATTTTAATTTGTATTCCTCTCATCATAATTGCAGTTGTTTTAATCACGCTGATAATATTTGTAGTGATATCTAGGATTTTTATTTGATAATGCATAATATGAAAAGTATCTCTAAATAAAAATAAACATTTCTGGATTAACTCAAAAAGTTAATCGATTCTTCCAAGCCCGTCTCACCACAAACATCATAGAATTTTATCGAGAACTTCATGAGATATCGTATGAACAAAAAGACAAAGATGAGTGAATACACATGACTCTCCCATCGCTGATGGCAGGGATAGAATATCTCTCTATGCTGGATCCACCCTAAAATTTCACCAGTTCTTCCTTAGCCCATGGCCAACTTCTCCAATTAATTCCATTGAAATTTTTTTCGTACTTTTGGAGATATTGTGTGGACAGACAAATTTAAATTGATGTATTTCCAACTTAGTTGCCAGTCGTAATAAGGATAAATGAAGAGGTAAGAAGGTTGTTTCGTGTCGACCCTCCAAGTAGGGAAGGCCTGCCTCCCTATTCTCGATTTAATCAGGGTTCGAACACCGACATACGAAGTGCTTTAACTACATTAGCCACGAGGCGTATCCTTGAGGTTTTTCGTACGTCACAGAAAATTGGCTTTCCAAAACTCAGTCCACCCACTTTTCATTGAAATCAAACCAAGCATAAATCATTTATGGTGCTATTAAAAGCTAAAATATAAACTGTTTAATATTCCAGCAATCTCAATCAGTTCTTTAGCGCGAGAAACATTGAATCTGCTTGAATTTGGAAAATCACTGATAGTCTACGCCTTCCAATGTGCCCCAAAATTCCAAGTCCATTACTATTGTGATAAGCGTGCTTAGGTCTATTTATCAAGAAGAATAGCTTCTTTTCACCAATTTTTTGGGTGTGAAGTAAATTTGCAACCTTTCATACGTCATGGTGTCGTCGTTTTCAAGTTTTCTGACACGCCGTAAATATAGCTTGTAAATTCCAGATATTGACAATGAGCGTAACCCAATGCGTTATACAGGGTGTCCCAAAGCTAACTCCCGATTTTTCCCATAACAATTTCATTGCTGCAATAAACAAACTAAAGGCGCAATAAACAAAGACGTATGCAATGTGTTACAAGTAACGTTCAATATAACAGCCGTCCATTTCGATGCATTTATTCAGTGGGAATGTTACTGGTTTGCAAACATTCCGACTACGTTGAACGTAAATGGTGTCAACTTTTTATTCTATTCTGGTTTTCAGTTCTTGTATGGTGGCTAGTTTTATACCATACGACATGTTCTTTAGGTCACCCAGCAGAAAGGGAATATTGAAAGAGTTTAGTCAGGTGATTTTACGATCTCTGGCTAAGACGACGTGGTGCTCTCTAAAAGAGCATCACGTCGTCTTAGCCAGAGATCTTCCAAATTATCATCAAGCCAATTTTGCACAATGCGACTGTAATTTGGGTATTACTCTCAGGACACTCTGTATATGAAAAATATCCACAAAACGTGTACAATCTATGTATGAAGAATAGTAGAGAATGTGATTTTAAAATCAATTACCTGCTTTTGTATATCCAAATCGCCAAACGTCACATGTCCCACGAGTGGAAATAAATCTGAGACATATTTACAAAAAAATAAAAAAAAATTTTCTTGATCTCTTCTCTCCTACCTGGCCTTCGGACTATGATCAGTCGAGTCTTGTCATCAGGTCAGACACAGACGAATCTGGTTCTGGGGATTCCAACCCCGGGGAAGCACCCCTCCTCAGTTACTATTGGGGGAGAGTCGGAAGGTATATTGACGCTTTTGTTACACTGATTACAAGAATCAAATAATTTGTCTCTACCCACAAGTAGGAGTGTGGGACCCTTGTTCAACCTGACCAAGAGTCGAACTTGCTCTCACAGAGAAGCGAATAAATATTCCATCTTTTTCCTGAAATTAGACGAGGTCCCCTGCAGTCATTTGTGGCCAAGAATAAGAGCCGAACATTTTAGCTTTTCAGCTTTAAAAAGTTGAACTTCAATTTTGAGAAGTTCAACTTGAGCTGGAGTTACCCAAACAGAGCAAAGAGAAGCGATCGATAAAGCAATGCCTGCAATCACCTCACCGCTTTGTATGAAAATATGTACAAAAGCATTTTGTTACAACCTTGGCAAAACAAGATCTCCAAATGGCGGACAACTGGTCTTAGTTTCTAATTATATGTTTTCATGATTATATGAGAGATGAACTTGACAAATTCAGGAAATACTGGCTCCGCGATGCCCATGATAGGGAATTGTGGCGAATCCTGGGGAAGGTCTATGTCCAACGACGGACATTAAAAGACTGATAATGATGATGGTGATGATGATGATTATATTGTTCATCAACTTATGTCTGTGGAACAATAATGTATATCTTCACTCTTGTACATTATGTATTGTAAAAATGTTATTGTTCTAAATTGAAGTTTAACTTTCCTAAATTGAAGTTCACCATTTTTTAAATTTCAACCAGTACCTCTCATTGTATTAAAAGGGGTACGGTCAAGGCTATTTCTGGGTGCCTGTTGCGTACCAAAAAGCAAGAACGGGGGATTTGGAAATATTTTTTTATCTAAAGCAAAATGTATGCATATAGAACTTCTCATTGAACCTGACCTTGCGTCAAATTTGTCTTCATGGGGAGACAAATAAATATCTGATCTTTTCCGGAAGTTTTTAGAACTCTCTATTGACTTGACTCTTAAGCTCTAGGTCGTTGCTCTCATCACTAAACAACCCCGCCTAGAAGCTACGTTTTTGGTGATAAGAATCAAGCGAGTCAGGTATTAGGTTCGATCAACCACAAAAATTTTACATAAATTGGATATAAATCTCTCCTGTTCCAATGACAAAAGCCAATGAGGATAAAAGACAAGAAGAAGAAAAAGAAACAAAAACAACAAAAATGTGTTGCTGTGGGAGAATTTGGTCGAATTTGTTTGAATAAGATAAGAGCTGGAAAATGTATTAGCTGGCGATAAGAAGTTGAGTACGGCATAACGTTTGTTTGTTTTCAACGGAGTTTTGGACCTGAGTCTCAAGTTTGACGATAAGAATTTTTTTTGTTTTGGTAGGAATAAATGAAAAAGTTTCTTTGTTTTTCGTGCATTGTTTACCATAATTCTTGTAAACACCGTGCATCGTGTGTGGCCTTCCATTTACACCGATGTATCAAAGCATTGTGACAAGTGACATGAGGCAAGAATGACAACTGCTGTCTCGTAACAACTGTGCTTGTCAGGGTCAGAGGAATATATGAAGCTAAGCCGTCCTCGAGTTCTTCATTTTGATGTCGTAAATGACGCAGTTATGGTCAAGTATGAAAAAAAAAGATATGATTGACTTTGATGAAAGTCAGATTGCATTTCCCTGGAGGCTGGGTGAGAGCATTTCCGAAACTTCATTTTCATCTAGTTCCCAGAAACAATAGTGTTAGCAGATGTATGCCTCCTCTGAGTGATTTTCTGATCGAGACTGTCAACCAAGACTGTGACTCACACTACCAACATAGGTTTCTTCAGTTTTTAAATCAGACTGGCTGGCTATCTATGTATGTATCGCACGTACAAGCAACAGCAATAGAGCTAGAGGGAGGAAATTTGTACATCCACTCCTTGTCATGTCTAGGAAGAACTCTTTTTAATCTTTGGATGAAGAAATATTTTGGGAAGACATTTACAACTTGCTGCAAAGTTTTAATAAATGTTAAGGGGTTGAATATTATATTTTGATGGAAATAGTATATTCCCTATATTTTCCCATTTTTATTTTGCTTATATATGACGGTAACTTCATGCTTCAAAATCTAATATGAATGTTGGTCAAAAATCTGGTCCATTAGACAATTTCAAGTTATTCATGAAAGATGAAAGTAATTTCCGGAGAACATGCTTGTAAACTAGAAAGTACCCAGAGAGCACATACTCTGTCAATGTCATTGTCCCTGAAAACTCAGTTTACGTATACCTACGATGTAGGGGACGTAACTGTGAATTATCTACCCAAAACTTAATCAATTCTTCCATAGCTTACAGTTAACCTTTCTACAGGATATCGTTGAAATCGATTGAGAGCTTCTGGAGATATTTTGTGGACGAACACGAATAGATGTGTTGGAAAGAATTTTTTTTTTAATTTTCCAATCGGAAAAAAACCCTAAATCTGCCCCAGGATTTAATCACTTCCCCAGCCCATCTCCCCGGAAAAATTGGTTGGAAACCTTTGGAGATATTATTTAGACAGATAGACCCGAGTTGGCAGAAGTAAATCATCGATTTCGATTTCAAAACAAGAGTCGTGGATGATTCTGTTGATATTTCGATGCTTATTTGCATCATCCCAATAACATTAATATTACGTATATAGTTAGTATTTGGTTGAGAAAAGTATTCTAAAATACCGACTACAGAATCATAACATCGTATATGCAACATTATTCTTTCTCTCTCCATTTACGGCTTATACAAATAGTAAGCACCTAGAACGCGTACTTCTACCAATCCTATTGTCAGTGGAAGCAGAACAAATATCAATTCATAAATGGCTGCGATGCAAGGGAGGTGATAGTGAATATCCCGAATCCGCCTTAAAATGTAATCAATTCATTTTTAACCTATGGTCCACCATTATACAAATTGTCACTGGAATACTTTGAAAATTTTGGGATATTAAGTGTGAACACACATGAATGAATACGCGAATGCTGGGAAAAAATTAAAACAGCACAGAAAAAAATCATGTTAATATTGAATTACCTCCTTAAAATGTGAAAACAGACTTTTTATCAATTGTTCATTATAGGAAATATCTCACCATCAAAAATAAATTCCTGAATCTGAACCAAAATATTATCAATTCTCCAGTAGTGCATGACCTAACCTTCCACAAAATTTCATTGGAGTTCACTCTGTTTGCAGGGTTAAATAATGGTAGATGCGAATTCTTAGAATTAACGAGGTGTTTGCTTCCATGGGTGAACTGGATTTGACACATTTTTTACATTCTCAGTAATTATTATTGTTACTGATATTACTAAACCAAATGTAAATATAGTAGTTCAATAAACCATTAAATGTTGTCCAAACAAATGGAAACATTCAAATCTAATTATATTCATGTTGTAACAACGTCTTTGCTTTTAGCTATACAGATATTTTATCGCTCATTCATTTATTTGCTGCCTTACGCGCTCCTTCTGGGATAAACAAACGTGTCATTGTCAACTGTTGTGAAAATTTATTCCTCTGACCTAGGAGATATTATTGATATAAGAGAACCGGGCCTAAATTTGAAAAAACAAAACAAGCCTCGGTTGAACTCTACTCCTACTTTTTACTTCCTTGCCTATTTGTAACATAAATTTACGTAGATATGTATCACTTGTCAGTTTGGTTCAGTTGGTAAGAGTGCTGCCTACCGATCACTTTGTCGTGATTACAAATAACCGTCGGGAATTATTCATTTTATATCGGTGAAGTTTTACGTGACGTAACAGACACATGAAACATGTAAACAGTGCGGAGTGTACTCCCTTGAATTAAATGAGGATTGTTCTCGTTGTTGTTGAACAAAGTCAACTCTAGCCTCCGATTTGAACTTTGAAGTTCTTCGATTCGGTTTCAAACCACGATTTGGGTCGTAATTAGCAGATTTATGAACTGGCCCGTTAAACCGAATTTGTAAAAAACGTAAGTGCAGTTTGAAACTAGTTTCCAAACAACATTCGATGTTGTTTTGTTTTTTACACATTCCGTCTAACCAGTTGATTTATAAACAACTTCTGGTATATTTTTTAAAAAATTCTCTGAATCTTATAAATCATTTTGATACACCAAATCAAAAAGCCTCAGCAAACACAGATAATCATATTTACTTTATTTGTCAACGATGGAGATATCAATTATAAATGAAAAGCTGCACAGCTCTTTCAGCAAGTAAAGCTCACCAACTCAAAGTTAGCTTACAGTCAAACATTACTTCATCAGTCTATATACAAGTTCTTGGCATAGACTACACCAATGTTTCCGAAACGTTTTTTGATTACTGTTCCTTTTAAAGCATAGATTTCATCAGTACCCCTAATCCATGAAGTCAGTCAAAGATGATACACTGAAAATTATATTTTGATATTTTTTTTAAATTAGAAAATTTATTTCGTTACTCTAAATTTAATGATACAAAAGTATTTAAAAATACTAGATAAATAATTTTTTAAAAACTAATATGAAGGTTGGGACTTATAATGAAAGCAAATTTTTCCCATCCGGTTCAATATTAGTAAGAAACATTTTCGAATCGCACCGTTCAAGTACTAGTAGTCAGTATTGCTTTTTCGTCAAAAGGCCACTAAATCCTTGCTCAAACGAATATGACTATGAAATCGCAATTAAGAGATTTTCAAAACGGCCCATAATCCAGAATAAATACTTGTGATTTGGAGCTTCAACTGGAACTGATGGCACCCGTCCATAAATTCCAGCTTCGACTCTCAATAGGTTTTTAATCCAATCAATTCTTCTTGTAATTACATTTCTGTTTCCCTAACACTTGAAAATTCAGTCTAAAACCCAATTAGGAATCTTCATAGCGAGAATATCTTTAAATCGTTCCGACCGGTCCTTATCAAACTCTTGCAAATGATGACAGTAGACATGAAAATCATCATCATGTATTTCTGTCTTGAGTACAGATTATTTTGAAATTGGTAAAATTCTCTCCACGTCCCAAACTCCAATTGAACTGAATAAGCTTTGAAACAAATTCATATATGATATATTACGTTTTGATTAAATTCAGTTAATCTCCTTGCAGCTGCAAAGTCATTCTAATAAACTTGAAATATAAATCTGACACATTAGCTCCGTCGCTTACCAAACCTCTTCAAGCTGTCTCGCGGGAAAACATCTTTATTTGTAAAGAATTCCAAAACTGTTCCCAAAAGACCATAAAAGCGACTCAGACAGGCGCCCCTCGACAACCAGCAAACTTCAATATGGAGTAACAAGAGAAAAAGGTGAAGCATCCCGTCTCTTAAGAGACAACTCCCAGTGGAGTACGAAGGGCGATTATGAAGTCTTGGTTTCTGTTGCATTTTTGAGACAAGGGATTATTCCTTCGGGATTTTAAAGACCACCCCCTTGGCAGCGCACAAATCCACTCAAGGGATATCTTCACTCTAATCACTAGGCTTAGAGCGTACTCAATTAGCGCCTGAGTGTAAAAAGAAATTTGTTCTAATTGAGAGTTTCCCACATTCTTCACTCAAACCTGGAATCAAACCCAAGGACATATTACTAGGTAATGGTGGAAAATTTTTGTTTACATCCAGTGTGTAAGCGAGATAGCGTTATATCATCACTTTTAGCGTAGGTATCCTTATCTAGTATTTGTAATATTCGACGCTGGTGTTGACGGAACATGCATTGTGCTATCATCGCTTGGTCCATACGTTTACGTCTTGTGTGTTTTCTCACTGTGTTATATGGAGTGTAAGAAGAGATACTTCATTACTTCCTACGCATTTAGTCTTAGGTTTGAAAATCTCGAAAAAGTTCAATGTTAAGTTTTATGACGATTTCATCACATTTTAGCGTTTGTTTTCGGACGCAGACCCTCCTCAAGGTTTGCTAGATTTCTCTATTATGGAGTCCATGAGCCAATATTTTCTGAATTGGTCTAGTTCTTCACGCCATCTCACATTTTACCCACCACTATTTCGCATACGTTCTGTCGGTATCCACTTCGTGAGTCGTGATGCTAATCGATTGTCTGACATTGTGGTAACATGACCAGCCCATTACCATTTTGGTTTTCTAATTTATTCTGTTACATCCCTGACTTATGTTTTGTTTTTTCTGTAATTTACTGGGCTGTTCTGTGATCTCTCCTTATGATGTTGAGCATGATTCTCTCTAGTGCATGTTGTATGATTCTCGGTTTGAAAGTCAATCTTCTGGTTAGGTTCCATGGTCCAGCCCCATAGGTGACTATCGAAAGGGTGTTTTGATTGTAAACCTTACTTTTTAAAACTATGGGATTTTCTTGTTCTTAAAGGTTGATTTTGCTCTACCGAAAACTTGCCATCCTAGGATTTCGTGGATATTCGTTGTCTCGAGTAGATGTAGTGGTTTTCTTTTTTCGTGTCTTTTGATTTTGATTGTTGTGTCTTTGTACTCAATATTTTTGTTGTACGTAACATTTGTTTTACTGAAGTTTACGTGAAGACCAACTTTGTTAAATTCTTCATTCAGTTCATCCGGCATTATTTGGAAATCGTCAAGGTTTTCTGCAAAAAGGACGATGCGGTTAGCAATTGTCTCAGTTGTCTGAAAAAAGAGGTCTGAGTTTACAAATTGTCCTCCCATTGTAAATTAGTGGACTAAAGAAATTCAACTGCACAACCCAAAAATACATACATATGTATATATGTGTGTGTGTGTGTGTGTGTGTGTGTGTGTGTGTAATGGACAGGGATAATTCTTTTTCATGTCTAATATAACAATATATCACGTCTCTTTATGTTTCACCCTTAATACGCCCAAGGAAAGAAAAAAGAGTTATGAGTATATATTCTAGTACATTGATATAAAAGTTCCGTTCATTGACCGTTGAAATATTTTTGCTTAATTCATTTCATTTCAACAGTTGATATGGTGTCACTTTGAATCATCATTTTCGACGGCATGGGTATTCTGGTACCGATATATTTATATTAGAAAGCTTCTTCTGTATCTGCTGAAGTGCTGAAGGAATGGAAATCTTCTTTGACACCCGTGATTCAGGGTAGATTCTGGGTGGATGTGGAATAACCAACATTAGATATGCAGATAATCACTGGAATACAAAGGGGACAAGAGATCATTTGAAACACCCATTTAAAACAAGGCTAAAGTATGTTCGTTGTTAGGTATGCATGCTGTGAGTGTGATGTCGATATGGAAAATGAGTCCAACGCACCTCCGGTTATCTTTACAATGAAACTACTGTTCGGGGCTAGAAACATTATTTGTTGACACGAATACAATTTATTGCGGCTTTTGATTAACGCGTGCTTGCTAAAATCAGATATCAAATTTACCCTCCTATGTAAATGTGAGAATGAAAAAATAAAGGGAGGGAGAGAGATCTTTCCGCACAATCTTTTCTTTTGTGAACTCTTATGAAGTTTGATCAAATTAGAGAAATTTTTGAACAGGGTTTCATTTGATACTTCAATCAAATTCCTTAATACTATGACGTCAATCTTGGTTAAAAATTAATGCTTCTTCAGTGAAGGTTGCATAGCCGTGGAGCTGAGACAAGTAAGAAAATTCTTTTTTATGAACCTTCTTTTAAGGTCGTTGCCCGAATTTCCCGAACAGGTGTAAGACATGGGGTTTGATGAAGGTTACCCCGTCACGTCAGCCATGACGTGTTGGAAGGTAGAAAGAGATAGATGCATGTCTTACGCAAGGTAATTAGTGCACTGTCTAAGCTGGAGTTTGAACTCAGTCCACTGATCCCATTCTGCATGTTGTTGACCACTTGGCTACTTGCACTCCCTCAGAAAAAAAGACTTTGGATGCAGATTCCAAGTATCCACTTATTCAGCACTATTTATTGCCGCTTTTGCAGTATGCTGATTTGTTAGACATATGCTCTTCTTAACTTAAAACAATATTCCTACTTTTATCTTTCTCCGTTTGGTCTTGTGTCGAACTTAGTTGACTTGAGTACGTTTCAAAGATTTTGAATGCTGATTTTCCTAGTGAGCAGTCAATTCAAACTTGGAAAGTTGGTGCAAAACAATCTTTCTACCGTACGTTTCTCCCATTTGGCCGAGTCCTGAACTAAACTAAGCTTAGTAAATATCAAAAGCCAAAATTCTGAATGCTGATTTTCAAAGTAAGGATGCCCTTCTAACTTGAAACGTTGGTGCAACACGATCCTCCAACCTCAATTATCCCCATATGTTCTTGACTCAGTAATAATTGAAACATACTTATAATTCACATCGAATATTAATTAAGAATTTGCGGAGGTGGTTATTGATTATGAAAAAAAAAGTTCCAATTCATGTAGAGATCTATTGATCATTTTCACGCCAATGGCCAACGGAAAGGCATGGATTCAACACTCCCTGCACTTTGTCATGCTGCAAATTACCACGCCTCTGGTTTTGTCAATGGTATGGTGGATAGAGTGAGTACCTGGAAAATCCAATCAGCTCAGGTATTTATTAAGCTTACGTTAGTCTGGTACAAGGTCACAATAGGATACCACCCAGTTAGGATCGAATTCAATACAGCAGTAACGGTCTGCGGGGCTAGGTTTCCAATAATTACTCCTCAAAGTGTTGCACAAATGATATTGACCAAAACCACATGTGGATGACACCCAGCATGGATCAAACTCACTACGGTACTCACTGCATGATAGGTATTGCTCAAATTGCGGTGCTTAGTCGACTCGATGATAATTTCTTAACCTACCCGAGCAATAGCAGCAAAATCGCTGTCATGTCCCTTGTCAGCGCTGACAGATGGAAGTTAGTATACAAACATTAATTACTCTTTTTGTTTATTAAACTGGGTACGTCGAATACAATCGTGTATAAATTTGAAAATTGAGAAAAGAGGAAAATGAATAAAATTTCTCTTGAGGGTCAAGAATTGTGAATCTTTATTCATTGATTCATCAACTATTATGGTTTATTGTTGTCATCTTGGGGCTATAACATCTATAACAACAAATATGAGAATACGTATTTAAACAAGTCAGACCGCTGCAGGGCCAGACTCATCTCCTACACCTACTTCCTTGCAAAATCATCACATGAACCATCGCAAATATGTAAGACTGGTCCGTTTGGCTCAGTTAATAAGAGAGACGCCTAACGATCACTTTGACGTGATTTCAGGGAAATGTCAATGTTAACATGATGGGACAGAAAAACTGTGAGGAGTCTACTCACCTAGATTAGATAAGGATTGTTCTTGTTGTGGTTGTTACGACTGGAGTTAGACGATAAATAAATACGTAATAATGACAATTCTTCACTTGAAAGAAAGATTCTAAAAAGACGCTTAGCCGATATGATAACGAACGTCGAACCATCTGAAATCAAATACAAAGGCTCCAAATTACCTGATGTGCTTTGAGACGGTGGCCCTGTGGATAAAGGCGTTCCTTAAAAGTATTGGTGGTCGTGGTTTCAGTTCTTGCAGTGGTGCATAAAACCCATATGAACTCTAGCTCAGCAGGAACGAGCAGAAAAGGTTTTCACCGGGACAAACTAACACAAGAGCCGCCAAAAATGGACAGCCGATAATAAGGATGAGAATATGCACTGGAAGCTGGCTAGTGGGCACACAACCAAAATCATCTACAACAAACAATGAGAACAACAGTTCAAATCATTCAATACAGAATGCGAATTTCTTGAAAAATTCTTTTACCCATTAAATCTGACAATGAAGTTTTTTTTGCAGAATTTTGAGAAATTGTGACCGATTTGCATTAAGAAAAAGGTACCATAAAAGTATTATTTCTGTCTGGCCTTTTAACAGAGAATACATTAAATAGTGAACTGGTTAGAGACACGATAGATGTCATAAAAGTAATATTCCTGTTAGGTCTTTAAGAATATATATTAAATGATAAACAGGTTGAAATGGGTGAAATAGGCTGCAGTTAATTTCCCTTTTTTCTCTCTAATTCCTAAAAACATACACACAAAAGACCAAAACTATTCAGCTGTATTAAAAGTGTTTCTTATTGTTAATCAGATAATGATTAATGAGGAGCCAAACTCCGCTGAAAGTTGTCGATTGATAATATTAGGGCTTACCTACTATCCCAGTTTCAAACCCTCATAATCGACTTCTCAGTTGTCCAAAAAAGAAAGGTATACAACCCATGCAAAATCAGATCCATGCAACATGCTCATAAGAAAATCATGCTCAACCTCACATGGAAAGATCATAAAACAACGAAGTGTATTAGAGGAAAGACAAGAGTCCGAGATATCATAGAACCAATTAGAAAAGTAGAATGGCAATGGTCTAGACATGCTGCAAGAATATCAGACTACTACTGTACATCACTGCGTGGATATCCAGAGATCATATATAAAATTGTGTCCAACAGAAAGTAAGATGGGGTGACAAGCTAGATAAATCTAGAGACTACTGGCTCTGCGATGCCCATGACAGTAAAGTCCAGTGAATGTTGGGGAAGCTCTATGCCATACGACAACGCCAAAGAGCTGATGATGATAATGATAATGATGATGATGATAGTCGTCCATTTCTGGGCTTAATTGCAAGGTACAAGTCATGCTATATATATGTGTGTGTATGTGTGTGTGTGTTTATATCGTTACTGTGTTTAGAGGTTGCTTTATCTATAAGTTAGGAGCTCGATATCTGGGATTGAGCATATGCAGATATGTACAGTGTAACATAGGAATTGTAACTAATTAACATATTATCATTATTTTCCTTATAATATCAAGTACATCTATAATCATTAATTTGTACATTATCTTGGGTAACTGTCCTTTTATGTGCAAATTAAATTCCACTGTGCACCGGTTGCAAAACGTGTGTGCACGCGCACGCGCGCACGCCTCTGGGGGAAACCCATGCTCATGAATAGATGTAAGTTATTCGCTTGGCTGCATATTGCTATGTTTTAGTCTTGACAGCGAAGCCCAATGAAATGTGCTGAATCATTTGAGCGTTACTATTATCTGATGCTCGTCTTCCTAGTAGCCTTTACTACCACCTGCCACCTGCCAGTGTCGGACAGGTTTCATTGTGAGCAATGATGGGATGGACCCAAGTGTTTCACAAGTCCCAACGAAAGAACAAACACTCCATTCATTCTTCTGTTATATTGTTTAACAACTATCCTTCCATAGATTATTGGTTTCGGGCAAGGGAACAATCATCTGTGAATTGCTAATAGCACAGTGAGATACTTCCTCTAAACATGCGTCGATGACTTAGCAAACGTTGGATATAACTTCAGTGAATATATTAATCGATAAGAAGTATTGTATCGGGGGAGGGATATAATGCTTCATAACGCCTCATGAAACACAGCTGGGATCAGTTGGAATGATATAAGTCGATTAGCATTCATCAGATTTTAATTTCTGTCGACTTGAATACGGAATCATGCAAAAATTATAATGTACATATTGTCGTAATTATTCGTGACACCCCGGTGGACCGTTGCACGCAAACTTTTGGTTCAAAGGGAGGGGCCGGACGTTCGCAAGTCGCACTTCATCCTAAAACCTAATCATGCAGGCTGAAGAGCTATTCTGCGAACATGCCCACTGATTTAAGTCCTATGCCCGTGTACGACCCTCCCAAAATCTTCGTTCGCGGAGCAAGGCCATTCATTCATTCATTCATTCATTCATTGTCGTAATAGAAATTCCTAGACTGGAAACAAACAGGTGGATAGAGAGGAAAAGCCAGTTTAACACTGATTCTCGGGCAACATACCTCCGTTGCACTGAAGTTTGGGATCCTGGATCTCATTGACGTCTTTGCAGTACTGGGCATCATTTCTTTTTAAAAATCTTTTTCAGCGTATCGCTTCTACAGGTGTTCACCGTTGTCAACGAAGCCGGTAAAGATATACGTATTCACTTGCGCTGATCTGTCTGTCAACACGATATCTCCAAAAGTTCTCCATGAATTTCAATGCTTTTTTGTGAAGAAAAAATGATTAAATTCTGGAGCAGATCAAGGGATTTGCTTCCGATTGAAATATATTTTCTTTAATATTCTGAAAGAAAAGAGGTTAAAAACAAACATCAAACAAAAGGGATAAATCTAAATTTCTGTTGAAGTAACTCAATATCTATTCATCCAAAATCATTTGCCTTGTTTTCCAATATCTTATTCTCATTCAGTCCTTTTTTTTTTTTTTTGGTGTACGATTTTGGCAGAGGTGTGCGCTCTCTAGGTGTGTTCTAGTTCCTAGTTTAGCATCAAAAATGCAGAAAAAAACGATTAGTCATTTCGAATTCCTAACCCTTCCCATTTTGAATTCCTAACAAATATAACCCTTAAAAACTTCATTGTTATTCTTCTCGGTTGACTTTTTGGTATTCTATAAATGTATGTATATATAGGGGCGCAGCAAATACAAACCCACTTGAAATCAATAGCAAAGTACTACATTCGGCCGTTACAAATGAAATGTCGTTTTTTTGTATCATAGGGAATAATGCTTAAAGTGGAAGATTTACTCATGTAATTGCCTTTTTTTCTAAATTCAACATAAATAGGGATATATTTCGTTATTACTAGAGGTTTCCAAGCCTTTAACAACAATGGGGTCTACCTAAGAAGTTAGACTAATTTTTGAGTCCGGTCATAATGTTGCTTTAGCAGCTTATAACGTTAATAAATCACTCGGAACGAAAACAATTACATTGCAAACTATTATATATATATATATATATATATATATATATATATATATATATATATATAATTGTGTCATCCACAAACAGCTGTTGTATTACAACTCTTCATTGTGGCTATAGACAATCTATTATCCCATCCAGTACCACGAAGCAGGATTGAAACCTTCGTTTCTGAGCCACGGAAATGGACGGTCGGTATGGATGAATGTAAGCGGTATATTTATTTTTGCTTATATTCCCCATCCACCAGAGTGCTTTATTCCTATGGAATCAGGTGAATAAATAAATCCATTACATTTGTGGCTTTATATTATTGATATATTATTATATTATGTTATACTGCTAGCCTGATTTGTGTCACACACACACACACATGCACACACACACACACACACACATATATATATATATATATATATATATATATATATATATATATATATATATATATATATATATAAGGTATCGCTCTGGATATATAAATACCAATAGCACACCTTACGAGAAGCCCAAATTTGTTCTTAATTATAAGGATCTATCGAAAGCAGTAACCAATGACCGACCAACAATGGTTCAGGCACTTCATGGATACTTTGAGACTTCAACAGTCACCATATCTCACTGTCCCAAGGCAACGGAAAAAGTTTACTGAATATAATGTTCTTAGCCAGTGCGTGATCGAAACCCTGTTAGTTGACTGTTTGGAGAGTTTGGATATAAAGTTCTACACCAACCTCTATATTTGCATAACGTTTCTCCAAAAGATTTCTCTTAGCAATGCAGTTTTGTTCCTGAATAGAGAGAGTTATTTTCTTAATTTCCTCTAAGTAAAAATATAGAAAATGGTTATACATCCTTTCAAATCCTATTTTCGTTATCAGGACAGCGATATTTCGAAATTTGCTTATTTCCAATAGTAGAACTGCGAATATTCATATTGTATTCCTATATATATATTTTTGTTTTTAAAGGACATTTCTTTTTGAAATGTCTTTACATTAATGTTGAACAAAAGTGATGACAGAGGATTCACAAGTGATACGTTTTTGAATATTTACTATTGTACTGTAATTTACAATCACGTTCCGGAAATATAATCTTTTTACACCCAGCGCATGGCATAACTGTGGGGAAATTGAAATGTATCCACTGCGTATGGTGGAAATAGCGTCATTGCAGTTTTATGGCAAACCCAATGAAATCTCCATTTTATTGCAATTGATATCAACTCAATTCTATCCGAAAATTGTATCTTGCAATGAATAATCTGCAATGAACAAAGGATTTTTATCTTTCAATGAATTACAATTATTCTTCACCATTTTTCCACAATGATTCAACAAATTAGGTTTCTTCTTTAAATTACTATATAAATATTTACGTGAAAATATTACCATATGCCTGATGAGAAAAGGTTCTGGAATATTACAGGGTATGTATGATTCAATAATTTTGATTTTATTTATTGATATACACTGATGAGCCAAAGCATTATGACCACCTGCATAATAAGGCGTTGGTTCTCCATTTGCCCACAAGGAAGTTCTCAACTGATTAGGTATGCGCTCCACAAAAACTGTATAGTATTCCTTTCGGATCCAGTGCCAACATATCCTTTGAACGCTGCAATTAATGTGATAAAGGTCCTGTAGAACGAATTTTTTCGTCCAAAACATCCCATAAATGATCGAAGGGGCATAGATCTGGGATGTTTAGTTGCCTATTTTGACTCTTCCTGGGCTATTTGATAATAATAATAATAATAATAATAATAATAATAATAATAATAATAATAATAATAATGATAATAATGATGATGATGATAATATCAAAATAAGGAGAGGAATCTTCCAAAGAGACTCACTGTACTTTCTACTAATCATCGTAGGAACCATATTGTCCAAAAGCATAAGAATTTGACCCGGAAATAAAAGTAAGTAATCTGATTTGGGTCGTCAAATCTGTAAAATTCCCATTACTCGTTCCTAGACGAGGTTTCACAACGGTTTTTAGATGTATCAGGTGTGCTTGGTGACATGAGAAGTTCACCACAATTTGACAATTTGAAAGTTGGCGCCCAAAATGGCTACAATCAAAATCCTTAAAAATGCTCAGTGCTTGTTCAATATTTATCCTAGACAACAATCTTGAACAGCGTGTAGTAGTAACAAATTTCCCAATAACATAATACCACGATCTGACCACTGGAAAGGTTTATTGTTCAAGATGACGTCCATAACATACGTCCATCTTTTTTGTGAGCTAGCTGAGATGCTTACAAAATCCCAGGAGTCCTCTTTTCGCTTCCTTTTTAGGAGTGAAATTCAAAATAGCTGCTTTTTTACCTCACAAATATATGTATTTGAATCACATTTGGACCGTAGGCATTATATAAGGATGTAACTCGGAAGTACTACTGAAGCCAAAACCTTACCTCTGTTAAGTATTAGGAAAAAATCTACCCAGTATATTTTATTCAAATCAGAATTTATCTGGTAAGACTATGCGTAGTATGTAATATGAAATACGAAATACTGGATACAATTTTATCCAGAAATCCAATCATGAATTTAGTTTTCTTCATCATTTCTAGAACGAGTTGCAGTATTACTATTCGTTTGGCCTATGCGATGGATGCGAATATCTGTGCAAACCATTCCGGCTTTTAGGCTTTTATGCCACCACAAGCATTTCCCACATCCTGTTTCACAGCCACAACCGACGAATTTCAAGAGCGTCTGAAAAGCAGCTTCTTTATCAGTGACAATCGCAATCAGGTTGTTTTTTCCTGATTTCCAATTCTCCTGAGTAAGTATCGACCCAACCACTGCAGAACCTTTAGATGCACTGTAAGGTTACTGCTTACCCGCTGCAGTGGTAGAACACTAGCCAGTGTTAATATGTCACATGTCCGTATTTTTTGAGCGTGACAAACTTTTTGGCTCTGTACTGTTTGAGCAGAACCTGTTCCCCTGCAGTAGCCACATCACCATAAGTGCCGGAAGTTGGTACAAATATATAAAAAAAATTTGAATACTTTCACTTTTGTCCATAAAGTGCTGCTATGATATCACATCCTGTTACGGCATGTTGAAATAAGATGTACTGTTCTGTACTCCCTAGTGCTTTCTGAGGCTGCTCAATGCCGTAGAGAGTTACGGGACACCCGTGGAACAGTATAAACGGATCCATTGATGATGAGGCTCATGCTACGAAGATGGCCAACAAATCAATATCTGTTGCAACAACTACCTCAGGTTGATCATTTTCAGATTTGGCCATATCCAGTGCTTTGAGACAATTAGATCATCAGCATCTGATTGCTTCAGAATGGTACCATTGGACTTAAAATCCAAGGCAAACGTCTTAATGAGATGCCAAGGAACACACTTTGAGTTGTGGCTGTTGCTTCAATATCAGCAGGAGTCTTGTTCTTTGCCCTCAGTTTTTGTTCTGCTGACTTGGTTGGAAGGGGTGCATCATAGCCATCAACCACATCTGTAGCAACACAATGATGAGTTCATCATTGCATATAATACAGTTGAATCTTATTCGGAGACAAATAATATAGCATCTGGATTTTATACAGTCTTTGTTATTTCTAAAGACACGAATATGATTAATAATGAAATAATCATCTTGAAAGTTTTAGGCAATTATATCGATATGTGTCGCCTTGTTATCAAAAGACGTGTTGAAGTACAAGTATTACACACTCATAATAAAAAATTGGGTCAGAAATGAATAACTTCGATTTCTTTGCCTTTACTGTGAGTTGGTGAAAAATCCAGTTATGAATATGCTACCCTTCTCTTTACAAATCCGGGTGGTTAGTGACTGCTATTTCGACAGACCAGACGGAGAAGTGCCGGTTCTGGGCCATGGTGAGATCAATCCAGGTTCTCTACTTTCCAGCGGGACTTAATTTCGTTTTTGTTTTTTGTTTGTTTTTATGTTTTTTTCACATTTATTTTTCACATTTATGACCTGGCATGATAGTGGTCTACTACAGTATCAAGTTTTCAAAGTTTTTCAAAGACCATGAGATAAAATCATTATGTACTTACAGGAAAAATGAGTTGATTATTGCTCTTATTGTAAGTGTAAAGGGACTGGTTAAAAATTGCAAAAACCTTTTCTGATACAATTTTGGCTTGTTTTTTGAGTTTTTTTTTTCTCCATCAAATCACTTTTTCGCGATGAAACATCAGAAACCCTTTGTATCGAAAAATGAATAATTGAATTTTCGTACAGCTCCTTGCTAGATCCAGGACTACAGAAGTGAAAGCGTGTCAATGAATAATTTCAGTTTGGTGGAGGTCAAATGAATTTTCAATAATATATACTATGCAGTTTATAATCGGCCTGTCATATTAAACACTTTATTATAATCTAAACATGCTAATTGGATTCCTACATAACAAAAAAAAGGTTATTTTCTGGGATGAATTATGAATAAATAATGGTTATTTTAAAGATTCCTCAGCCATTTTCGATGCCATTTTGAAATTTGTACTTTTCCAGTGGCGAAACTGTGGTGTACATTTGATTTGTTATAAAGCACAACTGATACCATAAAAAGTGTTGAAAGATCCTCTCTAGGGAGAAATGATTAATAGGCATTCCAAGGATATGATTAGTGGCCATCTTAGAAACCATCTTGAACATGATACGGTTCTGGTGGTCAGACTGTAATTGACCTTTAGTGTGTTATCAAACATACATGATACTAGAAAAACATTGAAAAACCTTGTCTACGACAACGTACAAGTGATAGCCATCTTGGAAATTAAACTTTTCTAATAGCCAGACTATTGTATATTTTTAGCATGTTATTAAGCTCACTCGATACTAAAAAAATACCATTCAAAAACCTCGTCTAAAATGGATAGTGTACGAGTAATGTGTATTTCTAAGGATTTGACTTGTGGCCTCTTGATAATGATATATTTCTAATAGTCAGATTATGATAAAGCTTTGACAAGGTTTCTCAACAGTTTTCAGTAGTATCAAGCACACCTGATACTACTGAAAACCGTTGAGAAACCTTGTGTTAGATAAATAATGAACAAGTTATTCGTATTTTAAGGATTCGGCGACAATTTTGAATGCCATATCGGAAAAGTGCGTGGAGGAAATCGGGTGGCTTTTAATATGTTGTTCTTCATTATATCAGGGAACTATTCTGAAAAAGAAATCAGCTTACCTACATTTGTTTTTGTGTTTGACAATGACCTTTGGCTCTTGAATTAATATATAGTGACCTGGTATGGAAAGATACATATTACTAAATCGAAGGAATAGCTGAACCGCCTAGTGCGTATCAATGATCAAATATCTCTGCCGTTGCCAGTGTAAGGGTGCTTTTTATAGTAAAACATAATTGAGAATCATACAACGTGCACATGGAAGAATTTTGCTGGGCCTCACATGGAGAGACCACAAGACAGCACAGTACATCCAGCAAAAGACATGGTTCAGAGACATCATAGAATCTATTAAAAATTTCAAATGGCAGTGGGATGGCCATGTTGCAAGAATGGCGGACAACCGATGGACATCGCGTCTCACGACATGGATACCCCGAGATCACATGCGCGACTGAGGCCGGCAGAATATTAGCTGGAGAGACGAGCTAGACAAATTCAGGAAGTACTGGCTCCGTGACGCCCATGATAGAGAAACGTGACGAATTAGTACCATATGCTAGTTTTAATCATATTAATCTGTTGATTTTTCTTCCTGACATATTTTTTGTGTTAATTTAGTAATGAAAACATAACAAAAACTGGTTATTTCACTGCCTCGTTGATAGTATTTTCTGAGATTTAAAAGTATATGTAGAAATAAGGAATTGTTTGTATTAATTCAAAACTATATTCACTTGATGAGTGTCAGAGTCGTCTAAATACATGTGCGTTTGGAACGCACATTTTTGTATCTGATGATGTCTCTTTGTCGTAAAGTGTATTGAAACATACTAATCAGAAATCAGCGATTTGTTAACTTTTTAAGTAATTCTTTTAAACATCTGTAATGAAACTTCTCTTCTTTTGACGTACATTTGTTTCTAATGACACATGAAATATATTGAGACTCCTGAAACGTTCAAATAAAAACGTATTTGCATGATGCATTGATTTAAAGTCATTTGTGTAAGTTATGAAATAGATTGAAACTTCTCTCACATTTTTTAAAAACTTTTATAGCTTTGTGGGACCATTCAGCTAAAGAAAATTGAATTTTATGCAAAAATAAGGATACCAGAGCAACAATGAATATTCCTTGCAGAGACATAAACCATCAACTCACAAATGGCTGTATTGGCGAATATTCAACTGATGGGTGCCGCTATCCAGGAAACTAAGATCTATTCGCTTGGAGTCTACCGTGCGAGAAAAAAGGAGAGAATTCTACCGAAAAGAAAAAAACGACTGCAGTCAGCTCATCAAAGGCAACGCTATGCCCCCTTGGTGTCTCACCTGTACGATATAGGTGCCCATAACGACACACCTTCTCACGCACATAACTGCAACGACTAATATGAATAACTTACTTGAAACGAATACTCTCATGTTCACCAACTCGAAAGACCATTAAAACCTCACATAAACATACAACTTTGAACCTTATAAAGCTATAATTGATTCAACACAAACCTTTTTCACTGCCCCTTTACTCAAGAAAGACGGTCCGTTGAACTTTGAACACTCATGAATGAACATTCAATGAACATTATTCAAACAACACCTTTTTCTAAAATTAACTAAATTCTTTTGTAAAAAAATCATCGCACACATAAAACGAACTTCTATCTAACCATGTAATAACTTATGTGCAATTTTTCTGTTTATTTACTTGTTTGTTTGTTTGCGCTCAAATGAGGTGATCTCATTGGTCGATTTACCAACCTAAAAATATGAATTACGTCGTAGAAACTCTTGATTTTTCATCTCCGATCATCACACATAAGAGCAGCTCAAGATGAATTGAGACTTTAAAAAAACTTAAAATCAGGATACTTTAATTATCAAAAACAAATTACCTATTAAAATAGCTTTAGATACGAAGTATATATGTAAATGTTTTTTTCTACTTATTCAACATTGGGCATCATTTGTATCCATTCACTTGATACTTGGATATATAAACATGTCAACTTAATTGTCAGTGCTAGGTAGTTGGACTTGAAACTTATTACAATGGCCACACATGGCATTATGGCCAAAAAGAACAACGGATAAAAAAGCACTTACTCTTTTACTTGTTCTTGGCAATTTTTTTAGCTATTTTCTATCCCCCTTGATTGAGAAAAGAAATGAATGTGACAAAAAGACGGATGCTCTTTTACCCTGATTATTTTGTGAAAATCTTTCGATATCATTTATCGAAGATAATTGTTTGTCCTGACTGTCTTCTGAACCGTGAATATTATCTAAATTTAATATCCTTGAAACACATCAATTCCAACGTATCTCACTAAATACTTTTAGTGTTTACTAAACAGCAAACAAAAACATGGTTTGAGTGGTTCAAGTTTACAAGAGACTTGATTTCTCTCTTCACCTGCTTACATTTTTATTCAATCACATACACAGTTCTGGTAATTCTCCAACCTTTCGTAATTCGATTTTGTACAGAATTTAGATCCTAAATGAATGAGCAATGCATGATATTAAGTTCCACAGATGCTCACATAATAATCCCACATAAAAATCTTTTTTCAGTATCGGCATTTTTCCTTGAAGGCAATTTCCTGCGCGACAATTTTCCATGTGGATATTTCTTTTATTGTGCGTTAATGATTGCTGACTTTTTTCTGTGGGTTATTTTCTAGCGGGCTTTCATTGTGTGTGCATTTTTCTAGGAACCAAATCAAACGCTGATGGTGTAACACTGTATTGTACTTGTTGCTAGTATTTCATCGATGATCAGGGTCTACCGAAGATATATTTCAAAAGGGATGCATTATTCAAAAAAGTTTGAAGACTATTCTAAGGTAACACCACAAACCTTTGACACCTACATCTGTTACTGCAAGATAATGAAACTAAAGGTTTCGTGAAATCCGTAGGGAATGTGTGAAATCCCTGAACATTTCAGAAATTTCATTAACGTCTTGGATTCGCAGTCGGTATAGTAATGGTTAAGAGGTTTGTGATGCTGACCATTACAACTGTAATCCTCAGTGGGTGCCCCACTACTGTAGGTTTACTCTGCTTCAGTATTTAGTGTTAGTTCAGTATCGATTGACACAAGGCCATTACCGTAGTAATGGTCAGTATCACAAGCTTCTCCTACACCGATTGTGAAAATAGGGATTTCATGAATATTACTCGTCACAAGTCACAAGTTTCATAATTTTACTGAAACGAAAATTATTAGGGTCAATAATGTGTTAGTTGTCAAGGTATTATCCTTGAATGTGGCTATGGTGGTGAGCCACGACGACATTTAGGTTTAGCGGCTCCTCTTGCCACAAGATAGAAAAAAACAGACCGATGTAAGTATACATCATCGTTCTCCGCTTACACCGTCATCGAGGGTGAATTACACAGGAGCAATTGTTAGTAAAAGAGCTTCCCAGGCCCGTTGACACATCTAGGCACAGACCTGGCTTGACGTTGCTTAACTTATATCCAACGTAATTTAGCCGTAACCCCCTAAGCCTTGTGAAGAGGCACTTCAATTGTAGTCTTCGTGCTGAGTGCTTAACAGATTGATTACCATTTTTAAAGCCTGTGGATAGAGCCACGGCCACGCATCAGAGGCAAGCTCTCTACACTTCGCTACGGTGTTCGGTGAACAGACCTAAAAGCAACATATAGTGATACATGAAGATATTAAAAAAACCTTTGGTATTTAGTTTATTATTCATTTTCATTCTCAGATTATGTATTGTAATCCATTATATTAAACTTGAAGATCAGGAACAAAGAGCAAACTCTTCGTGAGTCTGGTTTATGCAATGCTCTTTGTCAACCATAGAAGCTTCATGGATGACAGAAATCAAAGTTTCCTTTTAAACCAATATTTTAGTTGGGAAATCTGCCCCATAGTCGCTGTATTTTTCACCTAGTTGTTTAATTAGGAGCATCAAAAATTGAGATGGAAACGTTTGGTTTTCAGTCTTAACATCCAGCTTTGCAAAGGCTACATAGGTCTTTGTTCTTGAAGTCAACTCAAAGAAGACTATAATTCTCTATCAGCCTACACTGACAGCAAGAGTATCACCCACTGTTCATCTCTATTCATTAGATAGAACTGAATAACAAAACAGCTCCTGGCACTGTTATGCTCACTGGCTTTTTATATGGTGTCGAATCATGGGTCATTTACCATAGTTACCAACACCTACTTGAACACACAAGCCTAATCTATCTGTCATATTTTACAAATTCTTTTGGATTGCAAAATTTACAAGCATAGAGTGCACACTTCACAAGATACGCTTACACTGGGTAGGTCACATGCATAGTCCCTTCTAAGCTAAGCGAGTGTGTGCACGTATACATTTTATAACCGATGTACTAAGGAAGTTATTATGCGCACAAAAGATTACTTACCCAAAATAATATAGTAATTAGCATTAAGTCAATGTTGATAATTTATTTCGACACTGCATCACAATCATTTTTATTGTATGGAACAATTGATGTTTCATTTCATGTAATCAAAAAACTGAATGAAGTCGTTCAAAGTACAGAATGAAATCCAAACTTGATACGTTACTCTGTAGAATGTGACAATACTTACAGTATATTAATAATAAATGACAATACATTTTAACCATGAGAGATAAGCTACGCCAAAATTACCTCGGAACATTATCAATTTTACGTTCGCATAAGCATTCAATGTGCACATACGTTCGTCACAGGAAAGTATTTGCGTAATGGCTATAGGTATTCTGAGAGGACAAAGGTCACATAGTTAGAACTACCATTTGCCAAAGGGGTTTTTGATTGGTGGACTATCTATGTGTCATCGGAACAGAAGAGCGCCATGGTGAAGATCTCAGACTCCTTAAAAACTACATTCAATTCCCGTGGTATTGACTACCAACAGCCGACAGCAAGAGTTATTAATGAAGCAAAAGATAGTCTTCAAAGCTACGCCCCTTTGAAAAAAAAAATGAATCAAAATTGAGGCGACGAGATGGGGCCTTAAGATACAAGTAACACTGATAATTCATTCAATTCTGCATCAATAACGTTGTGTTGACAACATCAAGGATGTGAATGAAAGATTCAATAGTCCGAAAATAATTGAACTGGTGACACTAATTTGTATTAACAAAAATACTTCTCAAAATCTCAAATCAACGTCGGATGATTGATTATTCTCGTCTTGCAAGGATCAGAGGGGGCCTGTTCTGTGTGTGTTTTCTTTTTTTTTTCTTTTTTTTTTTGCTATTTTGTTTTGTTTTGTTTTGTTTTTGTTTTTGCTTTTTTTTACAAAGATGGGGGTTAGAGTGAGAACGATTCGCGTTCCATGTGGACTACCAGTATCTTCTGAGGATACTGGTGTTTTCTGCAATGTCACATTTTTCTTGACACTTCGGGGCAGATTTGCATGGGTGTACTTCTTATGATAGTTATATGGGACGTTATAGAAGAAGCCAATCTGAGCTGGAATCAGAATAATGCGTTTTGTTATAGGGTCATTTAGTATTTCACCACCCATATTCATTTACAACAGTTGGTTGTACTAATCACTTTCCATTCTTTGGCTGTTGGCACATTATGCATTTTGTCCGGTCAAAATAACTGCTTCCAGATCTTGAGAGCCGTACTGAGTTCATTACAAATTGCTGGTTAGTCCCCTCTAAAAAGAGAGAAAAAAAAAGAGCAGATTACTTACTTGATTATCTAACTGACAAATGATATCTGCATTTATGTAGTACAGAAAATCTCCACAATTTTTAGGAGTCCAGCCAAATTATCATTGGACCTGATAATAAATGTTGAAGGGCTAATTTTCGTATCATTCTACGCGTAAGAGTGTCTTCTTTCAGAATTTCAAACTTCCTCTTCTTTCCTCTTTGAGGAAATATTTTTATATGCCATTTTCTAAGATAGCCACCAATGAGATTTTTAGTTTCGATAAAATGTCGCTGATGGGTGGGAAATGTACGTAGGAAGATGTGATTGAATTTTTGGACGAATCCAAGAATTTTTTTTTCATTGAAAGATTGTTTTTATTTGTTTTTTCAATACATTACTATATTCGCTCTTGTCTCTCCGTCAGATCTCTCCAAAGGTTAGACATGAATTTCAATGATATTTTCTGGAAGGATTGGCAAATGGCTATAAGAATATGAGAATATAGCCTAAAACAACTTAGATAGATCAAATTTGTGGCCACCTTTTGGGTTAGACACATGAATTCGTTTTTGATTGAGAGATATTGTTATAGTTTTTTTCCATGCATTTCAAGATGGCAGCCTTTAAACTCAATAGAAACACTGGAAAACGTTTATTTTTATCTGTATATTCTTATATATGATTTAATCTGTTTGCCAAGGTTCTACCCCTTCCCCTAAATTATGACTTTCTCATAGTCTAATAACAGTTTATGCTGGGATACCCATTGTTCCGTTTTTGGCTATAACCTCATTTTTATGATAGATTCAAACTGACAAAATATGCAATTAAACAGCTGATATTTTTCCCAACGACCTATCATGCTCTTTGTATCTGTTTATATATATTTAGCCTTACTGACTGTCCAGTTCCGTATCCCAGAGGTAGGACATCGGCCTGCAGGCTTGATGTGAGGGTCTCAATTCTGCCTTGCGGTACTGGATGGGATAATGGAAAGTCTATAGCTACATTGAAGAGATGTAATACATCGAAACAGCTGTCTGTGGATGATACAATAATATATATATTTATATATATATATATATATATATATATATATATATATATATATGGGAATTACATTGGCAACTGCTGTTATAACTATCATCACGTTTTTGTGCATAATTTTTTCAGCATAACAGATAAATTCACATGATACACCGTTAGAAAGCTGTGGAAATTTTTTTTCCAACGAATTATTATCTCATTTGTACGAACATTAAGATTTCTGGCCGAAAACAGTTTGGGAGGATCAAATTGGCGGTCATTTTGAAAAATGGTGGATATAAAGATTTCCTCAAAGAAGAAAGAAGAACGTTCAAATTCTGAAAGAGGGTACTCTTACGCTTACAATGATGGACTGTTAGTCGTTATTTGTGAATATTGGATCATCAGTGCATGAGATGTTTGTCCTTCAATTTCTTCGATTTTTATCGGCTAAAAACGGCATTTCATTTTTTCAACATGTACCCGATGAAGTCTTGTACCGTAACAACAAAAACAAGCATTTCATGTTTTGATTATAATGAATAGCTTTAGCAACACAGTGACTTCAAATTCCCCCGTTTGATTGAAATATCCCTGATAATGGGGCTAGTTTGGTGTTAATGGGTGGCTAGCCTTTAAGCGGCATTCAAAATTTTGACATTTTGACTTTTAGCAAACCATTTAATATTAAAAGAATAACAGGAAAAGATGTGTACAGAATAAAATTTTTGATATTTTGAATAGTCATTTTTAGAAATTGAACCATTATTCCAAGATATATTGCAATTTACATTAACTCTCTTCCATTTTTTCGGATACAGAATCACACTCTCTTTGCGAGTGTCTGTAGCAAAATCTAACGACTTTGGCCTGTCGCCCAAAATATCTTGTCTTGTTATAAACAACAATATAAACAACAATCCAATCATGAGTAAGTTCGTACATTTGAGATAATCTTCGAAATCTCCCCTCTTCCCAAGCCTATACAAGTAATCTTTGTTTCAAGGTTCTGAGATTATGTGTTTCGTATTGTGCATATTTTTAATGGCCTGTTTTCACCGTTTTAGTTACCAGGCCAACGCTCTTCATTAGTTCTACACTGAACTACGTATTCAAAACAACTCCTCCGAATTGAGATAACAGTGTGGTTAAGTTTTGGTGGAAGAATAAATTCTGCTTCAATATGCAAGTTCTTCAAGTGTCATATGTAATCAACACCAAATTACTGATTTCAAAGACTGATTTAAAATGTCGCTTTTGAATACTTATTACAATGTGCTCAGTACACTATTTCAACTTAATCGTGATATCTCGTTGGTAATCAAATATTTCAAAATTCGTTCACCCATGCTGTCAAAAATGACTGCAGTATTCGAATAAATTTGCAACTCTGCTGTACTTTGAAAAATATCGAAAACATTATTTTGCTCTGTATTTTCTTGTTTATCTTCAACCAGAATTAACCCAGAATTTTCAGACTTTTGTAAATAAATGATAAAAAAGGGAGACCACTCTATAGTTACCATTCAACAATTATCTCCCTTTACACATGTTACAGACAAACATATATAAAAACATGCGCATGGCATATTATATGAATAAATACATTTTTGGCGTAGTTTTAGTGATATACATTTTTGTAATAGTTTTAATGAAAGACATTAATGAAGTAATTGCATTAGGTTGATCTAAAATTCTGAGATTTAGTATTTTTAAATATTGTAACAGTCCATACAATGGGTTAGATTGAATAAAAAAAATACATTAAAACGTTCTCTTACATTTCAATGATTACAAACATTAGAATATCCAAGAATGAAGGAATACAAGAGTACGGTCGAATTGCGTTAGACATACCAGTCAACATACGATCATCGAAGGCAAGAAATGTCGAGCAAATGAATTACCTTTATGGATGACCGTCTTGGAATACCAGGTGTCATAGGCAGTAAGGAGGTTAGCCCTGACAGAAACCTTGGAGGGAGAGACCCGAAATTTGTTGATGGACAGATGCTGCATCACGTCCTCATCTGCCATCTCCTGCAGTCGTGCTGCTCTTCAAGCGTGTTTAGCATCTTTTTCCATTGGAAGCCTCAAGCACGATTAAGAGATGAAGTGGGAACAGGGTCAAAAACTTCCAGCATAAGTTTCCAGGCATAGCTACTGAACTTTCGGGAACCGCCTGCAACAATGAATTAAAAAAAAACAGCCTATTTATAAATGAAATGTGTTAGACAAAAACATTCAAGTAATCAATGAGCGGAAATTTTGTATCAGCACACTGATATACGTACTCATCACAGCTTCCCCCTTTCCTTTCGAGCGTTACAGACAAAAAATAAGTATACAGATAGACGAGGTGTATTATTAAGGAAAGCTAGTTAAAACCAATGAAAGTATTCACAGATATATTTTTTCATGAGATGATTTTCTAAAAGAAAACTACTCACACACACACACACACACACACACACACACATATATATATATATATATATATATATATATATATATATATATATATATATATATATATATATATACTAGTGGAAATACCCGACGTTGCCTGTTTTTTATATTCCTCCGAAACGTATTTTATAATCAGGCAATGCATAAAATAGTTCAAATTTTACTTTTGTAAATAATCTCAAAAACAGAAATAGACAAATATAGGATGAAAAAATGAAATTTCATTCTTATACGTATGTTAAAAAATAAATTAATTCCTTATGTTCTCACAATTACGTAATTTTTCAGTTCATCTATGTACTTAGGATTGTTTTCGGGTCAATAAAACTTTCCAACGTCTATTGCAGTGGTCGCTTGTTCACAATATTTTTAGTTGTTCAGCTTTTCATTTTTGGCCCCATCGTTTCTCTACAAAATGAGAATGTAGCCGTTTAGATAGAGACCCTGCACCATAGTAAGAATTGGCACTAAAGATAATTCATTCCGGTATTATAAATATGTGCATTAACATCTTAAAATACGCAATTATATTTCAGTAATGAAAACTTTAACATGTAACCGTATGCACAAATGAAATGTACATCGTGGAAATCCACAGAAACATTACCATAAGCATCTTTTCTACCTCTAAATCTAGACATCGAAATCTTGTACCGAAAGAAAAATCTTTTCAAAAGATTGTACAAAGAAAAGGAAATTAACAGAAAATATTTAAAAGACTCTTTAATAGACTGAATAGTCAACCATAAGTGATGGGAAAACGAAATGATCTGAAAACGTAAGCAAATCTTGTATGAACCCCTTTCGGGGTGGCACGTTGACTGCTTTTAATTGTATGGTCGACTCACAGTATATAGAAATGAGTCCACAACCGAACCTTACAACTGGCAAATGAAATATTTTATTTAAAAAAATACACGTTAGAGAAAAAGAACTCCACTGAAAAAAGTGAAAGTATGGATAAAAAATGTAAACACTAAAATAAAAATTCTGGTGTGGAAGCAGATAATGTCAATAGAAATCTATGGAAGGCCCATCACACTGGAGATATTTGTCTCATGAAAATACATGGAAATGATGAAGAAACTGAAAGTCCACCGAAAATATGAACATGGCACGTAAAAGTATGGAAGAAAAGCTCTACGAGAACTATAAAATGTAGAAAGCGTTGAGAATAAATTTGAAAAATAAATGTTGGAAAAATAATGAATTGATACTATGAAGAGAGAAAAAAATACGATGAGTTGCACATGGACTGCCAGTAATTCTATGCGAGACTTTCGGTAGATAAATTCAAAATAAGCCAATGTGTCTTTTAACGAATCATAAAACATGGAAAATGTGGGAAAAAAACTCTTCAAAAACTATAAAAATGTAGAAAGCATTGAGATTGAATTTTTAAAAAGATAGGCGAAAAAAATCTTCTGAGGCAATAAAAATGAAAACGAATTGATACTATATAGGAAAAAAATGAACATCTGCTCCTGAAAATATACAGTTTATTTATTAGAGAAAAAATATTTTTTTTGTTCTTAATCTTTTCCGAGTAAGAAATGGATGAAAGTCAGTTTGAAATTTGATGTAACTGAAGGCAATTCTTTTGGTTAGAACGATTTAAAAAGCGTGTAAATGTTTATATCGATACACCCCATGGGTAATGAATTACTTTTTCAAAATATAGCGAAGGAATCTTATAACGAAATTTTACTTGGCGAGAGGTCTTAGGTGCCAAAAAATCTCTGAACGAAATATTTCCACTTTGCAAGAGAAGATAACAACGAAACTTCATAAAATCATACAGAATCGTCGAGATTTCGTTTATAATTATCTAGATTTATATCTAGTATCACGGCACTTATTTTCAGACGGACAGTCATTTGTTGAATTATAATAAGAGTATGAATTCATATAAATTTATTCAATTATTTGCATGATTATTTGAATTCATATATCATCTAGAAAGTAATAAGTGTATCATACATTATTTAGAAGGTTATGATTAAGGTTTTAGGGATCAGATATTTTCATTTGGAACGAAAACTGAAATCCCACGGGTTTTAATCATTCACTTCACGAATTTTAACGGATTTTCATCTGAGGAGACATTTTAAAGAACGGACTGTCCTCGTTAAGAGAGCTACAACTGTACTTTATTAGCAGAAATATATAAATGTGAGGGTAATAATGATATCTTAGTTATCAACACTCACAGAATTTCCTTGGGTTTGTCCTGTCGTGATTATTAATAAAATACCTGTTGCTTTAATAACGGTATACCTATTAATCAATCTATTTGTCACCCCTCTTCTGTTCCTGAAAGTCGACTTCAGCTGTTACTCCTTTAGTGGATATCTTTATGTATCATCCCTAACTTTCTGAGTACCCTTAATCCACACATCCCACCCTCCCTTCTTTTCGTTCTCTGTGTTCTGAATCCATCTTCAAAACACCTCTTCTATCCCCACTTCTTTTAAGGTGATTTTTTTTAAAGTATTACTGACGGATGGACAAATGGATTGCATGTGTGACAGACAGACAAACATTATATATATATATATATATATATATATATATATATAGAGAGAGAGAGAGAGAGAGAGAGAGAGAGAGAGAGATAAAGAGAGAGATGAACGGGTGGCAGGTGGGACATGTGAACCCTCATCTGAAGTTCGGGCTTCACTGCAATACATTAGGTCGAATTTCTAATTCGAATGGAAGTTTACCGGGTTATTGGGATTTATCCATCTGCCACGAAGGGCTATTTTCTTTCCGCTTGGAGAATCTATGACATATATGGGATACAGGTGTGGATCCAGGGGAGGGGACAGGAGGGCTAGACCTCACCCCTGCTCCAGCAAGCACAATTTTTTTAAATAAATTATCCATATACTGAAATGTAAAATATGAAGAAAAAAAAACAAAACAACAAAAAAAGACCAATAATCTCAAGTAGTCATAAATCCACCTCAGAAACAACAAAAAAATCTTTTGATTTTCATCTCACATAAAATGTTATCTGTTTTATGATTAACAATTTTTATTTATCTATATGATGGTTTTGATGAATATTTCTTTGGCTATATCATTCGCTTTAGTATTTTGTCTAGTGCTGGAAAGTTATGATTCATATGTAAGTGAAAAATGCTGGATCACAAACTACATTCTTGTTTTTGATGTTTGAAATTTGTTTCCATATTCGCATATTTATTTGTAAAGTATTTTCCTACTTGGACCCCACCCCCAGCTCATTTGTTGCTATCAAGACTCTGCCAAAGTTTCCTCTTAGCTGTGTGCGTATGCAGCTTAGTTCCACTATTTCTGTTGTTTCTGGGTATTAAGAGTTATTCCCCGTTTGATTACGTCTAAAAAGCACGAGAATGGCTATTAATCCCTTGTTACGTAGCTTTTTGTGATCATAACATTGTGACTTATCTATTTTACCCCAAACAGCTTAAGGAAAGTACTTGAAGGCAGTAAACTCTTTATCTGGAGCTGTGATAAATTGTTTTGTAAGGACTAACTATATGAGCTGGGGTGGAATCAAAATCTCCCAGTGGCTCCTACCTGACGTTAGTCGTCCCCGGATCGATTAGGGTGGCTGTGATCAGTCCCACCTTTGGTAGAGCACTACCGTGTCCCAACAATTCAAAGGACAAAGATAGTTGAGGAATTCTGTAAAACGGTCTTTGAGACCATTTGGCAACCATCTTGAAGTCTCCAGTGACCCCCCAGCTGAACTCATCATACTCCAAAGCATCTAACAAGGTCTTGAAACTTATATTACAAGGTAAATTAGGTACCCGAAACTTATATTGCAGGTGAAATGAGAGGCCCAGAACTAGTCTCGAGCCCCGATACGCATACTGAAATATGCCTTGTAGGCCTTGCACATCTTACCAAATGGTGTCATAGAGTACTTTCTTGGGCAAAGCTCAAAACCAATGTTTCCGTCAAACCTTATATAAGGAAGATCCTGGAGTGTGAGAAATTCCCCAAGAAAAAACATAAGAAGGGAGAAAGGGATTTGGTATAGTTTCGTCACAGTGATTCAGGACTTCGAGAGTGATCACAAGGCCGAAAGCAATTGGAAGTTGGTTGACACTATGTTGGAAACTACGGTAAAATGGACTGCAGGTTGTCCCTCAAAGTCCATATCTTTGACACCCATCTTCATAAATTTAAGGAGAGCAACGGGGTGTAAAAGAGATTAGCAAGGCGAGTGCTTCCACTGAGATATACTGGACACTGGACGCCACCAGTAAGAAATATTCAGCAGGAACATAATTGGAGATTCTAATTTCGGGTCTGGTTCGTGAAAGTTAAATTATTGTACAATTGTAAACCTCGAAAAATCACTCACTTATAAATCTGTTGTGATCATCTTTCTTCACCATTAAAAGAAATATATTTCAATTTACATTCATACGTTGCTGTTTTTTCCTGAGGAAATTAATGAAAAAAATACGCAAATTCATCCGATTAACGATCCAAAATGAGTAAATTATAAGATATCATCTTCCTGGTCACAAAAGCAAAATTTGAAGAGAATGACAGTCATTTTCTATACCTTTTATACAAAAAGCAATTGGAGAGTAACACTCGCTCACTACCCAGGATCGAAAATCACGTAGCACGGTTTAATGTTAATACATTATTAATAGTATAGATAATTTGCTTATTGAAATAATTTCTTAGATAAATGTTCGTTGATTTTTTTCAGATATCACATTTGAACATCACTAATTTCCCGTTCATGTTTTTAACGCCCAGTTACAGCTATTTGGGGATAGTGTTCATATCGTGAATAGATCGGTATCAAATTCCTTAGATAATTTACTGAGTTTTTATATGTTTTTAATATAAATTCCCTTTGTCAAATTCAAAAGAAATGAAGGCGTTAAGCGCAAAATAATTGCTAGTCTTTCTAAAAAGTTGGGTGGCTTAACAAAATAGTAGCATCTAATACACTGAGGCTCATGAGGTCATAAGCGTTCAGTAAATATTTATGTATTATTCGGAAACTGGAGTTATCTGTTAGCATTGTCGTACGTTAGGGGAAAGAACGGGGTTGGTACTTGGAGGCTTTTTACTTCAAACACTTTTATAATGACGTTTGCATAAGCATACAGTGAACACATACTTTTGTCACAAGAAAAAAAAAAAGTTGCACAACGTGAGATTTTTTTGCGCACACTGACGTCTAAAAATTAGAAGGAACATCGTAATCCGTTGTAGAAACTGCTGACTGGTTTTTGATAGATTTTGCAGAATCTGGAGGGCGTCCTAAGAGAGCTTTGTTGGATTTGCCTAACAAGTGTAAGAAGGGGGATGGGTGGGGAAAGAAAGCGTGGGAGGGGGGTGGATGGAGAATAAGTGTAGGAGGTGGTGAGAAAAGGTCTGGGAAGGGTGGGAAGAAATGTAGGGAGTTGGGTGGGAATAAATGTAAGAGGGGTTAGGAAGGAATGTAAGCGGGGGTGTAAGGGAAGGAAAGAGGTGGAATTGAGGGGGGAGAGGTGAAAATAAATGTTGGATGAAATGAAGAGGAGTTCACCAAAACAAGAAACCGGAATAAAGAAAAGTAAAGAATTTTACGGCACACCTGGGCATTTTCGAGGAAAATTAAGGAGGAGCCTCATCGCGCTTATCAGATACAGTTTTAATTATGGACTCGGGGGCACTGAAGCATTGCATGCCTTTCTATTCCGACTTTTTAAATGCCAGGGATAGAGTATTGAGAAACAGCGCCAGGAAGGGACGTAATTTGTTTTAGATCATTGGTTCGTAACCTTCTTCAAGACAGAGAGCCCTTCGAGATTCCTAATACTTTCACGCAAACCCCTAATCTTGAAGCTGTTGATTAAAAAGTGTCAAAATTGCTAAAGTATGTATCAAAAATCGTAAAAAAACAAACTGGTAAAATTCATCCGGTGTCAAAATCAAAACTCTGTATCAAGATACCATCAATAAAACCAGTATTGCCAATTAAAAAATATTTTTACGCTCGTATGACTGCCAAAAAGTGTTGTTTTTTTTTCTTAAACTATCAAAAGAAAAGCGTCCAAAATGGCAAAAACACACCAAGAATAAGTAAAAAATGGTCAGTCAACGTCTCAAAATAATTGAGCACGTCTGCGCCAATTTGGCACTTTTTTGCGATGCCAAAACATGAAACGCTGGATTTTGCGCGAAAAGTGCTAAATTGGCAGCACTGAAAAAAAATTATTCAATATGCCAACGGCTATTGCAGAAGTTGCATGGATCAGTATTGAAAAAAAAAGCGTTTGCCACACTCTTCTCGTATCACCAAAACTTTCTTTACGCACCTGTTGGGGTGGCGCGCAGCCCAGCTTAAGCATCGCTGATTTAGACAGAAAATGAGAAGAAGGCCAATTCTCTCAATGCCAGAAATTGAGTCTTTGATAAGGTAATTGTAATAATGCATCTGAAATGACAACATATACCAAAGAATTCATCAAGTCATTGATTCAATATTCTGGGATACAACCAAGCTAAACCATTGCTAAAAGGCTTAAAACCCATTTACTTATTCGAGGAATATGTCGCAATTTACTGTTAAAATCCTAGTTCGTCCCCTGCGGTCATGGAACCAAGGTGGATCAGGCGTTTGGACAGATTGTCTGATGCCATTGATTACAAGGTCATAACCTGAAGCAGAAAAGCGCGCAGGAATTTTACCTCAGCAAACTTCTGCACTAAGTAAAAACTGAATGAAAATCTAGTCGTATATAACAACAATAAAAAGGAGTTAACTGTGTTTCGATTTTCAATATTTTTACCAGTTTTTACCACTACTTGAGATATGGGGAATATCGATCAATCGAGAAAAAATAGTCAATTCTTTAGGTTCACATTTCCACAAAATGTCTTCGAAATTCTTTGGGTGGTTTTAGAGATATTGGGTAGAAAAACAGCCAGACATGAAGCGATAAATATAAATATAAAGAAAAAATTAATAAAAAAAACATTACTCAATAGGAAATAAATTCCTGGATCCTTCAACAAAATATCATGGAAATTCATTGAGTACTTTTGAGGATAGCATACGGACAATCAAACACACATGCTTAAATATATATATATATATATTTCCTCCAATTTCGTTGGTAGAGGTTCAAATATCCGCTTCCGGAACATTTATTAAATACCCAACAAGTCTTTTAAGTAACTTGAAACCATAGAAATACAAACGGATATTATATTTGAATTGAATGTTTTGGTCACATGTTCGTAGGAATTAAAAAGGGGCTGGACTATAGGGTTTAAACCTTTATGATCTATTGATAGATAGAGAAACTCTGTAAATTATGGTGAAGTCAAATATAATGTTTTGATAAATTTTTGGTCGGATTAAGAAAATAAAAAGTTTGGATACCAGAGTTTGGATTATTGTGCTTGCACCTATATTGAATTCTGAAAAGATCCTGAAAGGTTGTTTTATTCTAAATCCACTGAGGTGGAGTCGAATTACCCAAAGAAGGTTTGACGTCTATAAAGAAGAGATCGCAGAAGAAATTATTTCGGGATTCATGCTGAATGATGTTTATGAAAAGTTCATTTACCACGGCCATCATGAATAAAATAAAAAGATACATGCATTTACTCGCGTTTGTCTATTCATTTGTCTCTCTCAACTGAGAAAACTTTTCCTATCTTTGATCATACTTTTGTGTATGTATTAATGTTTCTTTGTTCACACGATGTATCTCCAAATGTTCTAAATGAAAATGATATCTAAGAAATTATTTCAATAAGCAAATTATCTATACTATTAATAATGTATTAACATTAAACCGTGCTACGTGATTTTCGATCCTGGGTAGTGAGCGAGTGTTACTCTCCAATTGCTTTTTGTATAAAAGGTATAGAAAATGACTGCCATTCTCTTCAAATTTTGCTTTTGTGACCAGGAAGATGATATCTTATAATTTACTCATTTTGGATCGTTAATCGGATGAATTTGCGTATTTTTTATCAATTTTCTCAGGAAAAAACAACAACGTATAAATGTAAATTAAAATATATTTCTTTTGATGGTGAAGAAAGATGATCACAACAGATTTATAAGTGAGTGGTTTTTCGAGGTTTACAATTGTACAATAATTTAACTTTCACGAACCAGACCCGAAATTAGAATCTCCAATTATGTTCCTGCTGAATATTTCTTACTAATGGCGTCATTTCGTCGAACGGTAAGACGTACATAAATGAAAAATTGATTAGATTTCGCTGGCGATCTAGGAATTCTTGAAAATACCTCCCCTGCATTGTAACTACTTGTGAACTGATTTTCATTCAGTTTCTAGTGACAACAGTGTTGGCAGAGGTATGCGCTCTGTGAATGTGTTTTCTATTTAAGCTTTGTCTTTTTAACAATGCTCAAAATTGAAACCTTACGTAACTTATCCTGCTGGTTATGACAAACTGGGCAGCTTGACATTTTCTAATAACATAATCATTCAGGTCCGGCGGATTTACAAAAAGACAAGAGACTAAGAAACCTTATCTGGGTGGAACGTTTCACAGCACGTTGACTAAAATGCGGGGTGAGATTTTCCAGGAATAAATATAGTCCTGAGATGAATCATTGACATCATTCCATGAATTATTCAGGCTAGTATCCGTGTCATGTTGTTCCAATGACTCTGGTTCAGCAGGCGCACTCTCTGGCCTTCCTACAATGTCTGAAGTTCTGGTATGATTATTCTAATAGTTGTATGGGCTCGTACCCGTGCCATGTCGTTTCGATGATTCCGTTTCAGCAGGCGCACTCTCTGGCCTTCCTACAATGTATAAAGTTCTGAGAAGCAGTAGCATGATTACGCCATGAATTATTCAGAATGGTATTCTTGTTATGTAGTTTCGATACCCCTGTTTCAGCTGGTGCACTCTCTGGCCTTCCTACAATGTCTGAAGTTATAAGAAGTACTCTGATTATTCTATCATTTATTCAGGCTAACCTCCTCATTATTGTTGATGCGATCCTTACCAGTGCGCTTTAAGGCCTTCCTTCAGTGTCTGAACTTGTGATACTAACCCCAATAATTCTAAGAACTTGAGAGATAGTAAAAAAAATACCCTGGTCTATCCCGAGACTTTGTGTCATATTATGCCAATGGGGGGACTTCAAGGGGGGGACTTCAAATAAATATCCCCACCTTGACCTCTAGAAGAAAAAGTGGATCTGATCGGTAAAGGTGGCGATTGTGGGTTGTTAGGTTACCAATGGCGATGTTTGCTTTTGAATAGACCCCAGGATTTCTTTTTATTTAGCTGAGCCCTTCATGCTCACCTCACTCTTTTTTTTTTTTTCGGGTTCAAGTTGGATAGATTTCACGTGACTCACTGAATCGAAAATTCATTTGAAGGTTTGATTGATGGAATCGAAAGGCGAATAAAAAAAAAAAGTCATGTTTCAACGACTCGCAAAAAAAATATCAATAAAAAATATAGTCATCTCCCGCTTGTTTGAGAGGTCGCTTTACTCCACTTTCTCGCTTTTATGGAAAAATGGGTTTGTTTTGCGCCGTTAAACAGGCACCACGCACCCCCGCTCTCTCTCTCTTTCTAATACACCCTAGTCTCTTGTGCCTCCCTCTACCTCAACCTATCATACGACCAACGACCATTTTTCGGATCTTGGATCGCTCAAAAAATGTTCCCATAAAAATCAATATAAACGGTTTCTTAGCCTCACGCCATTTTGACTCATGAAAGTTCCACAAGAGATACTCTACTTCTGGATTACAGGGGATCTGTAATACTTTTGACACTTTTTCCGGGGTTAAATCCGAGTTTGCTAATTCGGCAAATTACAATTATTGAATTATACGCACCTTACAGTGTTCCATGCCACTTTATACACTCGGTGCAAGATGATTTTATTGGAAAACGAATATTTTATAAAGCGTCAACATAAACCGTCAACATAGGTTTCTTCATTTTCTAAGTGATTCTACTTGGCTGACAGGCAATGTATACATGCACGTATGTATGCATATGTCGCGTGTACATGATGCCTTACTGATTGAGCTAGAGGGCTGAAAATTCAAGCATTTACTCATTATCATACCAAGGAATACTTTTTGTTTTCGAAAATCCCCCCCAATCACGTTTTTTTTTTGTTCGTATACTGGGAGGAATTTACGATGTAAGCTTAGGCTTAATCGGTTCAATTTTTATGTCAGATAGCGTTCACTAAATCTGACTGCTGTATAAGTGGTGAAGTGCTTAAAAAGGAGTGCAGTCCCTCTAGGGTCAGAGTATTGCTTTATTTTTTTGATCTCATATTCCAATGATTGTGGTCCCGAATTACCCAACCCCAACCCCCAATTCTTATCTAACCCAAAGCCCTAACCCTAATGAGGAACAACAAGAATCTTGGTAATGCTGGAATATGAGATGTGAAAGTGAAGTAATACTAGTAGCTCAGTAAGAGGGACCGCACTTTCTTTAGGAGACCACATTACTCGACTATCCCAACTGCTCAGTTTCAAATTAGCCATTTCTTCCTCTAAATCAGCTTCTGTAATATTTAGTGATCTAATGGCCTGCCAATATTACTAGTTCTGTAAGAGGGGCCGAACTTCTTTATAGGGATCATAATACCCAATTTGTTCACCGACTGCTCAGCTGATGGGGAGGGTACTTTCAAATTAAACATTTCTCCCTTCAGATCAGCCCTTAGGATATAATTTGAGATTCAGTGATCTGTAGTCCTGCTAATGACCTTTGCCCGAAAGTGCATGGTAGAAGATAGGGGATAGGGTTGGGGACGGTTGTTGTTTGACTGTAGTGATCGCAATGGTAGGGTGTCCCGGGATCTGGAGATAGTTGGCTGACTCTGACCTCCCCAATAGGAACTCTCCAATTAGGGTACAGGTGTGCTGAGAATAGGAGGCCTTTTTTTTCTAACGTGATGGCAGGCTGGGTAATTAAAGGACTCGCTGACGGTGTCAACCGTAGATGCTACCAGCAAAACTAGGCCATTCTAGGAAGCTTACAGGTGATATGGCCATGGCCTACATTTGTGTATTGGGGACAAAGGTGACGGGGAGGTCGAATGGTAAAATGCTAACAGTTAGTTGGTATGTGGGTCTCTGTACGCTTCGAAGTTCGTGTCAGGGTTGCCATTTTGGCCATTTTATGGCTGACTTTGATAAATTTGGATTTTTTCGGTAAGCGTTTGGTCATGAATATTTTGGTTGGCCATTTCTATATTTTTGGCCATTTTGACATTTTGCAGTATTTTTTTAAATCAATTCTCACTCTTAATGTGTATCGCAACGTTTTACGACAGAAGAAATTCTTATATACTTTTCTTCATTCTCATTCTAATTTTTTTCAATTGTTTTTATAATCGTAACTCTAATACACATGTTGAGATATTAAAGTTGTTTTATGAAATGAGGTAAATAGTTGTTTTTTCATTTTTTATTTTTTTATTTTTTATTTTTCAATCAAACCAATACTAATGTTTTATATTACTTAATCCAAGAGAGATGAATAATGAAATAATTTCTTCCATGGACGATTTTTGCATTTGGCTATTTTTGGCCATTTTTGGCTACTTTTTCCATGTTTGATGCCAGAAACGTCTCTAACTATCAGGCAAACGTAGTATGTCTTGTAGATATGCATGCATGTGTCTCAGAAAGCAACCCAGACAGGGGGAGAACGTGGTTTCCCTGTCACTGGTAAAGGTCATTGTAAATTAGCGTATTTACTCAGCGGTTCATAGAAAGAAAAAACTAAAGCAAAAACAGCGCAGGCCTTTTGCAGGTGTTTTTTGCTTATTGTCATTCTCTCAATTGACAGCCCAAAACAAAAAAAAACCGGTTGTATAGTATTAGAATTGTTGGGGGGGGGATTACTCGGGGATGGATCCAGGATTTGGAACAGGGTGGGGTCCCAAATAGAAATACTTATTTTTACAAATAAATACGTGAAAAAGAGAACAAATCTCAAGCATGTAGCTTTTTCAGCAATAGAATTGACAAAAGAGTGAAAAGTGAAATTATTTACCAAAGAAACTTACCAGAGGAATAATATATATATATATATATATATATATATATGTGTGTGTGTGTGTGAATATATATATATATATATATATATATATATATATACATGTTTATATGTGTGTGTGTGTGTGTGTATATATATATATATATATATATATATATATATATATATATATATATATATATATATATATATATATATATATATATATATATATGTTTGTGCGTGTGTGTGAATAATAAGACGGAAGATAGATGACGAATAAGCAGGGGTGAATTCAGGATTATGAGCGGAGGGAGTTGAGTAATTTACACGGGTAGAGGTTGTTCGTGTACAAATATTTATTTCTTTGAATAAATACGTGAAAAAGAGAACGACTTTCAAACATCAAAAACAAGAAGGTAATGTGATCCAGCATTTTAAACTTATTTTTGAGTCGTAGCATTTTAGCATTAGAATTGACAAAAGAGTAAAGCCAAAAAAAAAGAAAAACATTATCAAAGAAATTTACCACAGAACCAATAAATAAAGTTAGAGCCTGCATTTCCTGAAGGAACAGCAAGTGTGATTGCAGCCTCTCTCCAAAAACATCAATGGAAGCACAAAAATTACCAACTAAAAAAAATCTTATGAACTTCTAAAGGGCAGTAACCAAATACTTCGAAACAGTACGAACGGTGAAAAGTAAGGGTTTGGTTTAGCAGTACACTTATATTGTAAATGGCCACCCCACCTCCAACCATATATTTTCGACATTTTATGCAAGTGACACTTACAGAATTAAGATATCAAATAAGCGTTCGAATAGCGTTGATGTCTCAAAAGCTTTAGAAGAAGCGGTGTCAAAAATGAGAATAAAGAATTATAAACTAAAATACGTGAAAGAGCAATAGTACGATTACAGCTAATGTGCAATCACACGAACAATTCTAAAGATGAGATCGAATTTCCACCTTAACTTTCATAAATTGGAAGACATAAAACTCATATTAGATGGATGAGAAAAATATCAACGACGAAGTATAGAGAGATTTACTGCAAACAAATCCTCACTAAGAGTGAGAAAACAGCACTCTTCCACTAATACAATGAATTCTAACAGGAATTCTTCACTATTGCATATTTTTAGAAAATAATAGTCAAGTTTTATTTCTTACAAAGGAATTTACTTTTTTACGTTCTATCGTTTTTCAAAACATATTCAGAAAATCTTCATCTATTCCCGAGATTTAGTTAAAAAGAACTAATCTCTGCTTAAGCGATGTGAAATAACGTTACTCGGATGTTGTGTTCATTTATCGTATTCTATATTTGTATAAGCAAAAATGCCATCAGGAAAAAAAAACCACCATAATTCCAAAACCATGAGAAAACATCATGCTCGTTGTAACAGTTCTTGATAAATAGGGCTATCGATTCGTGAAAACCCCATGTTTCTATCTCCATTAGTTATCAAGTTATTAAGCTTTAAAAAGTGTGACGAACGGGTCGGGTTAGGTTGCTTAAAGAAAATTTCAATGAATTTTCCAAATATTAAAGGGTCCCCCGAAATTAGTTAATAGAAAAAAGGTTGACATGAGAATAATTCGTAAACGCTAACTGATAAGTATGTGAATGAAATTCAATATAACCATAATTCTATACAACAGAATATCTTATTTACTTGGACTAGTAATCATTTTGATTGAAGGGCCTCTCTTTGGATTACAGCCAGGGGCCCCATATAACATTTATCCAGCTCTGATAGGTACATACATACACAGACATACATGATCACCGCCTCTCAATACGAGTATGGCAGCACCTAAGAGATCACACTGTCATGTGTCCTCTATGGAGCAGCGTGTCAGAGAGAGAGAGAGAGAGAGAGGACCGGGTGCACAACCCGGTTCAAGCTTAGCATGTTATTCGGCGACAGGGCATAGGCTAAGATGGCCTCAGAGCTATCCTGTTGCGTACGGCACCTGGTATTCCCAGACGGTCACCCATGTGAGTAATAACCAGGCTTGACGTCGCTTAACTTTGGAGATGGTGCGAGAACGGGTGTATCCAATACTGTGTGGCTGATATACACATACACACTTACATACATACATGGCTACATACATACATATATGGCAGCATACATACATATATGGCAGCATACATACATACATGGCAACATACATACATACATACATACATACATACGTACTTTCATACATACATGGCTGCATACATATATGGCAGCATACATACATACATGGCAACATACATACATATATGGCAGCATACATACATACGTACTTTCATACATACATACATACATACATACATACTTTCATACATACATGGGTGCGTACACGTGCAAGTGAAAGTAGCCGTTAGGCATATAAAAAAACACTTTGTCTCCTGTGCGTAAGTAATCGGAGCTTTTTATAGTTAAAGTTTAGTAGAGAGAAATTTTCTTTTATTGTCAGCTGAATAGAAGAAAATCAAGAAAGAAAACGTGGCCTTGTGACATTGACCTATGACAGTATCATTATCCAGGATTTGCTATGAAAAGTCGGTAATTGTTACTACTTGTTCTAGATTGTTGAAATGTCATCGCAGTAACAGAGAAAATATGTTTCATTTTAAACTGCAGAGAATTCTACTAACATAATTACAGCCATGCATCGACTTACGTCCGGGTTACGTTCTGGTATAATGTACGCAACTCGACCAGGGCGTAATTCGATTATTATAGGATGAAGTGGAATATGCGGACAACACAATATAAGATACTATGACATACATGTTTACTTGAACATCAAAATTGTACGTACGTCTTTGTTTTCACTTTCCGAAGAGAAAATAGCAAATGCCATCGCTTTTGTTTCTTTTGCTAAGTTATTAGCTCAATCCAGCAAGGTGTCTTCTCTTTTTACCTTCTCCTTTTCACCTTTCTTGTCTGGAGAACTTGAAACAAATATGACGTATACACTGCATTTTCTTTAGTAAGCTAACTTAAACATGATGGAGGTTTTTTGTTTTGTTTTTTTTTGCCATGAGCACTCACTATTATAGTTATATAAGTGACGGATGGAAATTTCCGTAGTTGAGATATAGAACTACAGTGGCTGAAATCAACACCATCCGTATTTAATTGGAATTAAGCTCTTTGGGGGACGTATCTGTGACCAAACATAAGTCGGTCAGGCCTAATTAAGAATATATTTTAATTTCTTTTAGAAAAGAATCTGTGCACGCACACTTGTGAGTGTGTGTAATGGGGGCATTAAATACAAAAATCTACCCGTGTTTGTTTGGGTTTGAGCAGTTTCTTTACACTTCTTACTTGCTTAAAGACTTGACAGTTCACTATTTCAAAGCACACAGCTTATTAGATAGATAAATGAATATTTACCGTGCCTAGCCTATCCTTGCGCAAGACCCGATAGTGGGAGCACCAAGATGCGAACTTAATATATCAGTAAATATCTGCTCGTGTAGTCTGTTAAACAACGCTGTGCGTGAGGGATTCTCCATGAAATTCAGCATTCGAAATTGAATTTGTGACCATGGCTCGAACAATTGTAGCGTCAGAATGGATCCTATTTATGACATCACTGGTGTTTCCCACCGGAAAACATCTAAATTAGAGTGAAAAAAACATCTAGATTCTGGAAAATATAGATGTTATTATCAAACCCACCAGAATAAGGCCCCTAAAAGGTCGGAAAGCTTTTTTTCTTTTTTTTTTTTTTTTTCAACATTTTTCGGGTGGGTCTAAAGGAGTCTGTAGACAAAAGTCTATTGACAAAACAGTATCGCCAGGAGTGCTTGAACACACACGCATACACACTCACACGCACATGCACACATATACACACACACACACACATAAGGAGGGATAAAACCATTTGTCACCTTTAATGACTACGGTTTTTGAAACATATTAACGACATAAATACCTCCCCGAGACATCTCGAGTACAATATGAAGATTTTTTATACACTATCATGCAGGTGGACTTGTTTTTTACTAATAACTTTTATTTTCATTAATTGCAAAATCCACAGTAGGAAATAATAGGATAGATTTTTCTAGTTAAATAAGATAGGCCAGAGCCCGTTCCAAAGGTATATTTTTGGAAGGGGTCGGACGTCACGGTGTGTAGAGCAACCGGCAATGTACAATAATTTTCTGTCCATCTAAGTATTTCGGTTATTTGTCTTCAGTGCAGCCAATTTGAATATCTTATATCTAAATTTATATCATTCTAAATGTTTTATTGATTTTTATCAAATTTCTCAAGAACAACTCAAAAACTTGACACTGCAATGTCCTGTGTGCTGACTAATATATCTGGCGATTGTCAATTTCGTACAATGGCCAGTTTTCGAGTAATTGCGGTGCTTATACACTTACACACACATACAAACACAAATTTCTTCAATTGTAGTTGGGTGGTATCATTTTTCATCCCATATTTTGACACTCAACATTTATAAATACGAATGAACGTTTTTTTGTTCATTTGTTTTTGTCACCTCTGCCAATGAAGTTAGAGAGGTTTATGTAATTGGTCGTTTCCATCATTCCGTCTTTTCGTACAGCTGCCTATCCACACGATATCTCCAAAAGTACACGATAAAATTTCGGTGAAATTTTGTGGAACGTAGAGCTAGGGGGGGGAAGTTGATCAAATTTGGGTTAGAAGTTTTGTGATTGAGAGATATTGACCTATTTTTGTACATATGCTTATACGCTTATAAATTTCTTCACGATATCTCCAATGGTTCTTGATGAATTTCAATGACGTTTCGAGGATAAATGGGAAAGGGGCTATGGAAGAAGTGAATGAATTTTAGCAGGATCCATGCACAATAACCTATAATATCGCTAAATGTTCATATCTGTCAGCACAGTATTCGCAAAAGTTCTCAATGAATTGCTATGACATTTTGTGAAACGATATAGTATAAGCGATGGAAGAAGTTCTGGTGTATCCATGCACAATTATCTCTCCTATGTCGTAGTCATATACCAACACCATCTAATATCGCCAAAATTTTGGGGTGGATCCATGCACAAGTACTTCCCCTGACAATGGCGTTGGCAGTAGTATTCGCTCTCCGAATGATTTCTAGTTTTATATGTAACTGTTTTTTAGTAATGGAAAAGACATTTGTTATGAAATATAAGGGATACAGGGATAATCACTGCCCGTCATCTGGTCCTTTTTCGGCGAATCAATAATCCTGCTTCGATCTCATGGGTTTTCGAATTCTAGTCTTAGAATTTTTCTCCGTTCGACCGGGATGGGCGAAGATGATAGGAGAGAGTATAATATTGGCCTAAGTCTAATGAGGTTATATCTGACTAAAAGTTTAGATGTGTTTCTGAAAAATACACCAGGCATAAATAAAATCTTTCCAAACCCGTCAGCAACTTTTATTAATGCAAAGATTTCTCACCGATTGAAGTTTTTTAAAAAGGGGGCTTCTTGGTAGAACCGTTACTTGATCAACGTATAAAGAGGTATGCTCATTCCTTCTCCAGTCCTTCTCACTGATCGCCCAACTTGAAACCACTTTCGTATTTATGTCGCTCCTTGTTACTGTTACTCCGTTCACGGTAACTCGTTTGAAACACAACGGACTTCACTTCGAGGCTACACATGCAAAGCGCACCAGTAATGTAGTATTTAGGCATGCGATATTCTGGCTATACACTACATTCTGATTTACTGAAATGTTAAATGAATCCAACTCAAGTCATCTTGTGTAACACACGTATGATTACGACAGAAGTAGTATATTCATGAATATACATGAAATGTGACACAAGGCTGAAATTGGGGAATGGTATGAGGATTTTTATCACAATCTCAATTTTGACTTGACAAGTCTCATTCACTGACCCAGCTGTTCTTTATTGTTCCTTTGACCACAACAGCACATTTCTCATTTATTCTGAACTCTTTCATGTCACAATCGCCATAACACCCCCAATGTCTCTATGAACTTGGCTATTTCCTCATTTATAATTTTTATTTTGGGGAATTAGTAAAAAGATGTACATTCTTTAAATTATCCCCAATGATTTCATATATATATATATATACACATATATATATATATATATATATATATATATATATATATATATATATATATATATATATATATATATATATATATATATATATATATATACGATGTGAGTTCATAAAGAAACCAAACTTTTTCAAAAACAAATTTATTGCTTTACCAACAGCTCTAGGAGACCTCTCACCTTCAACATACCCTAAACACCGTAAATACACAGTTTCCTGTGTTTTTGCAATTCTTAAATTAAATCGAAAAGTTGTTTTGTGTAGGTCTCGTGGCACATTTTCTCCTGTCTCTTCTGGGTGGATTCAAGCTTTGGAAACAAAAACAAAAAAAAAGTCGGCAGAGGACAAATCCGGAAAGTAGGGCGGCTGTTGTGGGGGAACGACATTTGCCTCGTACTTCACAAAAAACATTGTTCATCTTTCAGCAAACTCAGCATAAATTTTGCGGTAATACTAATGATCATCAGTTTTTCTTTCAAAATCATGTGGAACGAACAGATTATTACCCCCGGGGAAACTTCATGGACACTCAAGCAACGATTTTCTCGGATCACAGCACGCACTTTCCCAATGTAATCGTTGTTGTTGACGGGGAGCTTCTTTCAGATTTCGTATCGTATTCGGCAGGTGTTTTCTTCCTGATTTGAAACCCTGGTACCCATCGTAGAAACCAACCCAACCCACTCATAGGCCAGTTGCGACATTAGAAAAGTCACAAAAAGTTTTTTTTTTCCCTAATTTGAAACTAAATGCAGTTTTTCTTACATACCAAAGATCAAGGTCGCTGCTACTTAACATATCTGGTTAGTCAATTGAAATTGTCACATTTCAACTTCTTTCGGCAGGATACCGTGTTGAGAATGATCAATTAAGATAAAAAGGGTTGATCGATGAGTAATCTACTTCTCTTGCCTTTGGTTGGATCACTAAAAGGTCTGATTCCCCCCCCCCCCAAAAAAAAAGCGTGGACGTTGTCAGATTAAAATTAAGAGATCAATTTAGCATAAACTTACATTGTAAATTGAACCCAATAAAAACTTATTTTGAGGGGGAATTTGAAACCAAAAAAAACCTATCTTCCAAAAATAATGGAGAGTAAATGTTTATGTTTTCAGCTCTGTTGGTGCAAACTGTATTTATTACACAAACATACATACCCATTCAATCAGCCAAGTAGAATCACTTAAAAACTGGGAAAAAACAATGTTGACAGTTTTGATGCCAATGATCACCCATTCACTAACTAAGTTTATTCATTTCATTTCAAACCATAAGAGCATCCGGTTTATCTAGAAGCGAAATTAATGAATGGACATTTTATTGGGTGATGGCGGCTACGTTCGTGACAAACAAAAATCAGCAACACGAAATATAAACTCTCCTTAATCAGCGAGGAGCCACTAGATTTTCGGAGACTAAATTTAACAATTTTTGTTAATTAATAACTTGTTTATTCTAAGCCAACAAATGTATCTAGGTTTCCTTAAAAGTGACGATCTCCGGTCAGGAACCATGTTCAATTATGCGAATTAGGTCGTCTTAATTCATTAAATATTCATTAAATGGCCGACAACTAACTGACTGCATCAATGAAGTTTCAACTTTGGAACCGTTTCCTCTTCTTAAGCTTTAGGTTTCACGAATGAATTGTGTCGATTGATCTATTTAACGACCTTCTTCAGGTGTATATCCGCATGTAAAGAGAGGGACTTTTTTCGCATTTGTGCTAAGTATAGAAACGGCAGCAAATAGACCCGAAGAACTCAAAAAGCTATAAGCAAAGGTGAAGTAGAAATCTAATACGGTAGAAAATCTGGTGTGGTAGTATGGAAGGAGAAAAGTGCGTATTACCCTCTCTTGGATGGATATCCAAATAATAAACAGCGGTCGCCGATGGAGAGTGAGAAAACTGAACGAATCGGCATACATCAACTGGTCAGCTGGGTGTATATCAGACAAGCATGGATTCTCACTCAGTATGGCTTTAGCTACTCAACGGGCACACAGTATGGAATTTTTTGTTGAAAAAAGAATAGAATTCAAAACATCTTCAACTTATGTTACAAGTGTTGCCGCTATCAGAAAAAAATTGCCACTGTTTTTTACTCTCTCTCTCTCTCTCTCTTCCTCTCTCTCTCTCTCTCTGCACACTGAATAAGGCCGTAGAATTGATCGACAGAAATGTAGAAGCAACTAAAATAACGAAAAGGATGAGTTCAATTGACAGAAAACCTCTTCGAATGTCGATGACTCATCTGTGAATGATAAAATGATTTTATTAAAATGGAATAAAATCATATTTTTGACAAGCAGTTTTTTCTATCTCTGATTGTATTAATTTTTGCTATCATTTACCTTCATCTCAATTTTCAGTTTCCGTTTTTTTTTGTTTTTTCATCATAGGGCAACTCGGATTGTCACTCTACTTTTGCTCGCTGCCGTAGAGTGACGGCCCGAATCGAGTCATTATGACAACAACTAAGGGACAGTTAAAGATAAATAAAAGTTAAAATTATTATAATCGGTTACAATACTTCATACAATAATAATAATAATAATAATAATAATAATAATAATAATAATAATAATAATAATAATAATAATAATAATTGATTAAATAATTCTTTTCATTTATCAAAATAAATCTGCCATCTGTGAATTATATCGAAGCCTCTGGTAATTATCACCAGATTTGAAGACAATCATGATCAGAAAATTTGAGAAAAAAAGTCCATGTGTTCGTTTCTTTTCTTTTTTTCTCTTATTTTTTTTTCTCTATTCCCGTGGGTGTGTCGTCGACCAAGTGCCGGCTAGCTGGCGCTTCTAGCGGACGGGCGGTACCACATACCAAACATATCTTACGTGTAGGCCAATGATTTTTGTAAACACCCACGTTGTAAGGACACCTTTCCGCTTTTCATACTCAGTAGGGAACACAACTGAGGTGAGCGAGCCGATGGTGTCAAGTAGTGACAGGTTTAAGAATTCAGCTCAAACTCTGAGACATTTGAATTAACCATGGATCGAATGTCATTGTGAAAAGATTCTTGCTTTAGAATGAGTAAGAATTAGAGCTCTTACGCTGGCTACGTCGTCACTCGTCCCTACCCGGGTTTCACTTTACTACAATTTTCTCAGTCTCAGCTGTTCTTCAAGGTTTGTCATTTGTGAAATTGAGTAAGAAGCGGAAAGCATTCTAAGTGGCGTCACTCACTCCTCCTGCTTTTTACTCATAGTTGGGACGAGAAGAGATTGAATAATGTCTCTCCCAAGGGCATCAGTGCGAAGTGAATACATATGTGAGTTTGAACTCAGCTCACTAGTTCCATTTTTCATGCTGGTAACCGCTTGGTCACCGGCACTTCCATTTAATGCTTTAGGAAACCAAAAATTATATGAACTGAAATCACCACACCAGTGGATATATCCATCAATAGAGAAATCCACATGTCAAAAGTTTGGATAATAATGATTACATCTATTTAACACACCGTATCTTTATTTGTCGAATAAATGATTTTTTCTTCTAAGTTCGAAGCCCTCAACAAAAACTATCCTTTCTCCTTAGACAACTGACTCACCCTAAGCTCTGACTCTAACCCGTAACATTAAGTTAATATTCCAATAAGATGATAACAGCTGAGTTGCCCAAAATGTCCTCAACTTTTTAATCAATGTTTATTTTGCAAACAAAAATAAAATTTATCTAGAAAACCAAAATACGGTCTGCTGTAACAGCTATAATCATTTATTGTAGTTGAGACTTACGAAAAAGATACAAAATAAATTTAGTTATTAGACTACTCTAGCATATGAATCAGTTTCTTTCCTAATCGAGAGCTTCAGCTACTTAAAGGTGTGGATGTTACAACATCATCTCCATCATTGGATTACATTTTGGGGTCTTTCCCATTAGTCCCCACCACAGTGGATAATTATAACTATTACACCTTACCGTATTTTTATTTTCGAGGAAAATGTATATTTTTTAAAAAATTTTGGACTGTTCGGCAACACAGCTGTTTTTATTTTATCGAGATAATAACCAGGAGTTAGTACAAGGGATAGGGGTTAAGGACAGTCAGTCAACCAGGGTAAACGTTTGTTAGTGTTAAGAGCTTTCAACTTTTATTTCTCATATTTATTTAGCAAATAAATAAACGGTGAACTGTACTACCTATAATTCATTAAATGTGATTAGGACGGTACCATGGCATTTGCATTCTGGACAACCGAGACGTTTCTACCTCAACACATGTATATTGTATATTTATTTATTTTTAAAGTTATTTGTTTCCTGTCTGCCGTAATTGGGTTTAGATAAACATCTTCTAGACAAGGTCCAGATATAAACAAATAAGTTATAACCAGAATTGAAAAGCATGAGTTTTTTAGGTAGTTGAAAGGAGTTAGGGTTACTTTCCTTAGAAAAAAAAGGAGCTATCAGGGAGACTTAGTAGAAACATTTAAGATTATGCTTTGTTTAGAATTTATAGATCCTTACGTATTATTTGCTAGAATGGAGTAAGAGGGACTGTGGAGCTGCACATATCAAAAAGATTTTTTATTAGTTGAGAAGAGATAGTGGTAAGCATGTTATTTATGTACAAAATTGATTTATAGATTTGATCAATAAAAACCTCTTCAATAAAAATGATTACATATAATGTAATATACAGACTGCATTAGCAGGGCCAACCGAATGAATTTGTTAACTGGACGTCCCAGGATCTCCATACGCTTTGCCAAGGCTTGAGACCGGGAGAATTCATTTACTTGAGCATTGCTCCATTCTCTATGGAAATAGGCCTTTTTTACGTGAGTTTGTTGTCCACTGGTTGCTTCAATATTGTGAACTTTGATTATTCTCTGATTTTCCGGCAAAAAAAGCAAACAGCCATGATTTTTAGCTACGGAAGCCTAAGAAGAAAAAAGACCAAGTTGTATTTTCTTATTCTCACCGGAAAAGACCCTAAATGCTCGGTTTTTTTGTTCTAAGCTAAGAAAAAAAAAACAGAACCCTAATTCTAAACCTCTCTCAATGACGATGGGGAATAAGGGAATCAACTTATTACATCAATTCCCACTCGATATAATAATTTTGATCTGGTGGGGACAAACGGAAAATCACGAAAGTTCTGCATTGCAAATTTTGTTCTTTTTTAAACATTTTACAATATTAGCAAATGATGCAAAAATCTTACAGCTTGACTGATCTACCCCCCCCACACACACACACACCAAAAATAAAAGATCCATAAAATTGACCATTTGGAAAAAAAGACGGAAAAGTTTTGATTCTTCATGATCAGATTGCAGTTAAAATTTTAATACAAATTAGTACATGAATTGACTTTCTAGTCGATGTAAAAAAAAATATGTAACTTTTTTTTCCTTCTTAAGCTTCCGTACTAAAAATTATGGACGTTAGGTTTCTGGAGGACAAAAGAAAAAGCATCCAGAAATGAACGCATAAACTATCTCAGTGTGCCGTCGGTTTATATTCAATGCTTCTTTCTCTTCAAAGTAATGAACTTTCAAATGAGTAACAAACATACTTATCTGCATTGCTTTCAAGTAATAAAACTTTGGACATTCAATGTTGGAAATTCTCAGACTAAAGTGATCTGGATATATTTATCTACGAACACACGCTCAAAGGTTTTAAGAGCCAGTAATAAATAGCCGTTTTTATGATCTCCTATGGACAGTATATAATACTATACAGTTATTTTTAAGAAAATAACACAACACTCTTCCTATTTACGTTCATTTCTTGTCATTGGCAGTCAGGCCAGTCAAGAAGTTCAGAATAGGGAAGTGTGAAGACGGAGTCATTGGCTTGTATTACTGATCGTAGGGTAATGAAAGGTCTCATCTTAGGAGGAATAACGGGATCGCCACGAAAAGGCTTTGCACCATGATCCTTACAGGCTTACAGAACTTATCATTCACAGTTGGTCACCGATTTAGATACTGGCCACGTTCGACGGTGAGAACAGGCGTATCCAATGCGATTTAGATGTGTGTGTGTGTGTGTGTGTGTGTGTGTGTGTGTGTGTGTGTGTGTGTGTTCTGATGATATTGATATGAAGTTATATTTACAATAAAAAGTGCTGGATATTTTCAGTAAAATAGGGCTTGTATGATAAATACTTATGGATTCTCCATGACAAATATGTTTCATACGACTCGGTGATTCTTAAGTGAGTTCTATTAAAAAAAACATTGCATGATCTCATATGTATCCTGTATTCTAAAGCTCACTTCTTCAGCGTTCTGGATTTGAACTTTTGAAAGTTTTTGTTTTATAGTCTGCGTCTGGAATTGAAATTATTTGTGTTACGGTTGTTGATGACTTATCTGGAAAATACAGGTGGCATTCAATCCTGTTAATAGTCAAGTTCATTGCTTCAAGGTTAGATATCTATAATGTACGGAATTTGAAATGTTAAGAATGTGTAAGTTATATAAGTTAGAACCTGATACGCAGTGCTTCATAAATTCAGATCCAGAACGCCGAAAAATTCAACTTACGAAAACGATATATATATATATATATATATATATATATATATATATATATATATATATATATATATATAAGATCACACAATTTTCTGTTCAATGGAACATAAATGAAATCGCCAAGACTGGTGGAACAAATTCGTGAGAAATCCATATATATATATATATATATATATATATATATATATATATATATATATATATATATGTCTGTGTGTGTGTGTGTACGCATGTGTGTGTGCATGCCATTTTTTTCACTTTCACAAAAATGTGAAAAGTGAAAATAACGTTCAGTGTTTGTTTTGAATCGAGGTATGCATGTTTGTGTAAATGTTTGCATGTATGAGTGTGTGTGTGTGCATGAGTGTGACCAGGGTATCTGCGTGGATTACAGCTTATACGGCAATATGAGAGTGAAATGGCAATACCAGAAGGCATATCTTGTTGACTTAAATCAAAGAAATTGACTTATGCAAAACCGTTCTGATATTATCATTTCACTCTCATATACATATATATTTATATATATGTATGTATCAGGCCTACAAACAGAGTCTTTTAAGGGGATTCAACGTCAGTTATATGCAAGCCCGTCAATAGTTAGCGCAGTATAAACAGAGCAGACTAGTTTTGTTTTTGCTTCCTTCTGGACTGACTGTATGTTCTGGTATCTAAAAACGACGTTGCTCCTTCAGTTCGTTGCAGATAGGGAGATAGCCTAAGAGAAATACAAATGCTGATAGATTTTACGCCGGTGATGCCTTCCTACAGGTTAATCGATTAGATTTTTCATGCAGGTAATCGCTACGCTGTTTTTCGAGTAGAGTATTTATTGGTAAGATTTCAGTAGGAGAGAACGTATCTTTTGTCATTGTTCTTTCGTAGTCTCATGAACAGAAGCTATACTGATTAGTTTTGTCAAAGTCCTACTTTTTTGTTTTGATTTCTTTTTCGTATTTAACAAAAATGAGGAATGACAATGACCACACCAAAAACCAGTGACGTCATGCACGAATAACTTGTCAACTGGTCGACTTGTTTAGCTACCGTTTACAAATCTCATTTAGACAAAATTATTAATAATGGAGTTGAAGTGGAACGCGTTTTGTAATAATATTGTATGGAGAAATTAATTCAGTTTTGTCTACCTTGTAGATTATAAAGAAGCAAGGGAGTTTGACCTTCGCACAGCCAAACTTTTTTGGGGGGAGAGTGTCGGTTAGCGCTACGGGAAATCAAATTAGCGAGCCTCGTTCAAACACTGACTGAGTTATACCTTCTATTCGCATAACGCATCTTAGAAGGGAAGTGATTCATCTTTTCTTTCAAAGCTATTGGTAAAATAGTACGTGCAGCAATAGACGCCACTTCGGAGATTTGTCGCCTTCGAGTTTATTTCACACATTGTAAACGACAAAGAACCCCATAGTCTAGCCGAGACAGAAATAAAACTCGTGATATTTGTGTCACAATGAGATTGTGAAACGCCTGATTTCGTGGAATCCTTTGGGATCAAGAGAAATCGTTGAACATTTCAGTAATTTTATGAAATTCCTAGGTTCACTATCAGTGTAATATTGGCTAACAAGTTTATGATGCTGACCTTTACTACTACAAAGAGTTCAAACCTCTCTTGGTGCCCACCGACTGAGGCCTTGTGTCAAACTACGGTGTATATACACTGTAAATACTAAAGCAGAATATGCTTGACATTTACTGAGTTTAGCTTAGTCTTACACAAGGCTACAGTGATGGAGCGCCCAGTGGGGATCGAGGTCATTTCAGAGACAATGGTCAGCATCACAAGCTTGTTAATTACACCATTTGTGAAACTCGAGACTTCATGAAATTACCTGAAATTCACAATCTCACTGTAAAATGTGCAACCCGGGCTGGGACGGCTAATGCCATAGCCAACGTAAGGGCACCACTACTTACGTGACGAAATTCGATACGATGAGTTAATTATTTAGGCTTTTTATGTATCAGTATCCAGATCTGAGATTAACATCGCTATGGCGACTACAAAAATGAGTGTTTCCAGTTGACTTCATTCTATAATCCGCCCCTTGTAACCTTACACTATTATACGTTAGAATTAGGACGACAGGTTTTACAAATAACGTTATTGTATAAATAGACATTATTAATTGCTTGAAATTTAAAACGAAACTAAACGCAGAAAGAAATCAGCCTGTTTGCTTGTGTTTTTACAAGTAACGAAATGCATCGATGTGCACATGGATATGTGATATCTATCCAAAAACTATCAAGCTATTTCGAATATCTCGAGAATCACTTTCGCGGCCGTGATGTAACTTGGCAACCAATCGGAGGGGAACTAATTGCATATGCATGAACAGACATTATCCCGTAGGGTCATTCAGTCGGCAATGATACCCAATTGAGAGATCATGTGTACTGTGTGACCGTTGTATTCCCAATGACCGAGCAAATCACACTTCACGTCTTTGGCAGGGTTTGTTTTTTTTTTGCAAAACATTGCATCTTGCACTTATGACACCTCCTCCCCTGTAGTCAGTATTTGGCTCCCTGTGAATGTTGGCTTTTCCAATAGAGATTTCAGGCCATGGGCAAGATTGATGAGAACCCGATGAGATAGCTGATGGACTGTTTTGGGAAGTAGAAAGAGGTCTGAGATAAGTGCAAGAGGTTACAGAGGGAGAACACTTGAAAGTGATTAAATCGCCATTGTACTGGGTATGCTATCTTTTCATCGATATTAAATAGCTGGATACTTTCAGGACAGATCCCATACACACAATAGAAAAGGAAACGATTTATTATTCTTTTATTGGTATTGCATTACTATGGCCTTTCTCAGACTAAGCCAAGCTTGGGAAATAATCTCGGGCGTTTATAATGTTCGGTAAGTAACATGAAAATTGATACATGCAAATTTAGAATCAATAAAGAACTACAAAATCAGGTTCAGATTGTTTATTTATCTGCTCTATCAGTCTATGCCTCGTTTATAGTTAACTACTAAATCCCCACGGACGGATTTGAATTACTTTTTCAGGAAAGACTCAAAAAATGATTAGATATCATCAATCAACAATGTTTTCTTTTTATTTCTTTTTTGTATTCTTAAAAATTGAAAAAAACATTTCTAACTATATATATATATATATATATATATATATATATATATATATATATATATATATATGTGTGTGTGTGTGTATAACGAATGATGAACGTACTGGTATGGACTTATGGTTAATCCAACAATGAGAGAGTAGAACGACAATGTTGGAAGGCTCTATAAGACATAATTCGTTTTGCTCGCCTTGACAAAGCTCGATATGAGCGAAACGTCGAAAGAAAGAATCATTATTTTCTAATACTGTCCTTTTACACACACACACACACACACACACACATATATATATATATATATATATATATATATATATATATATATATATATATATATATATACATATACTGGAGGTCGAAATGCATTAGGCAAAAATATCTACCCGAGTTTCTATGGTGTTCGAGCGTATTCTTTCCTTTTATCCTCTAAAATTCACAATTTTAGGACTTAATTGTTCACAACTTCAAATCTGTTGATTGTGTGAATAAACTTCATCGGAGGTTTTAAAATGTACATTGTTTCTAATGGTGGTTGAGAGATATATCATGTTACCAAAATTATTACCTTCAAGTGGATGAGTTCATAGTTAAAGATTGGGAAAACAAAAAAGACCTCACTGTTCACGATGACAGTAGATTAGGAACCGAGAAACTACAGCAAAACGCAGGGTTAAATAGTTAACAACAAGACCAGGATTTATTCCCGCATCTGTTCCATAAGGTTGTGCCTCGTTTATACTTTACGGTAGCTTCAAACCCCATGGGGTACAACGACTTTAATGGGTGTCATATTTGCTATTGTATGCTGTATTGGTTCCATTATGACAGTAACGAAATAGAGACACCGAATAACAATTGAGCTTCAGGTGCAGTAAATATATACGTAAATGCCAGCGAACCTTTAGCAATTTTTAAAATGGCGACTGTGATTTTTCCTGATAAGCCTCGTTCTAATATATTTCTGGATAGAGATATTTCCGAAGTATTTATTGAAGCAAATCCTCGTCAAAGCACCGAAAATGTTGTTCTGAAAAAAAGCACAATACATCATTTTTAACTATACACGAAGATTTCAAGCAAACCAAGCTAAGAAGTCCCCCATGAAGTCTCACCAGAGAATCGAGCACAACGTTTAATTATCTTCACGTTTTCGTTGATTATGAAGGAAAATATCCCTTTTTTTACTGGCTTGTCACAATAGACTAGGACAATGCTCGCTCCAAAGTTGTATGTTCGGAGGAGAGAGGACTTTATGGTTTGCAGAGTAGCCTGCCACAATTTTCACGTGAAATAATTTCCCGACCGTTGTACGAAACAACAACTTCGAAGTACTTCGGTTACTTCTCTTCAGTGTTGCCAATTTAGATATTTCATATCTAAATTTAGATGATTCTAAAAAGTTATAATAGATACTGAAGAAATATCTATAATCTGTAAGTCTTAAACTCCATTTTATAAGATTTCTCAAGAACTACTAATCCAGAAAACACCATTAGACACTGTCCTGCCTTGTGTGTTGCCAAATATATCTGGTAAATGACAACTTCGTACATTAGCCAGTTATGGATAATTCTGGTGCATACGCACACTGATTCTTCAACTCTTTGTAAACAAATGCAAAAACTATGGTTATCACCTTAATTCAGAACGATTCCATTACCGAATGCAGGACTTCATCCCCAGGAGGTTTGGCTTTAAATCTGGCGGAACATTTCCGTAATTGTCCTTTATAAGTTACTTGATTAGGGAGAAGATACCATTGCATACCATCATTGCTAAGAACTTGGGGATGTTAATGGTACACTGAACCAGAAATGTGCAGCTTTAGTGAACAGAAAAAGTGTCGTCCTCGAGTATGAGAATGCAAGGTTTTAACAAACCCGAGCGAAAAAATGTCATGTACGTGGGGTAAAACTTCATTTACGTATATCCACAAAACCAAGTGACTTTTTATTTCTAAATTCACACGTGAAAAATCAATTTAATCTTTATGGTGGATGACTTATCAAAGTTACTTCTACTTAATTTTAAGGTTATATTTTTTCTATTCTTTTCACAAAAGACTTCCATTTTTATGTTCTATTCACTATAGATCCTCGATAATTTGGAGAAGTTTCAAGCAGTTCGCGAAATTACAAGTTGATTATCCTTTGTTTCGATCAATAAAACTTTTTTAATGCCAGGTCGTTCAGAAATAAGGAAGAGGTCAGTTGTCGTGGCTCTTTTCGTTTAAAATTTAGAATTTTATCGCCAAAAAATACAATAAACTTTTCATCGTCTTTTGGCAACGAATGTATAGTATGAAATGTTTAGTACGGAATGTATAGTGTAAAAAAGTAATTATTACTTTTGCATAATTAGGAATTGTTAGCATTGTATAATTATGAATCGATAGTATTTCATAATTAGGAATTAATTAGTTAAGCTTTAACTCAGTTTTGAGCCGCTGAATGCTTTTCGTTCATAATATCCGCATTCCGATTCGCCCCCCAACTAAATTCGAACACAGTTCAATTCATTAATTGACTACACGGAAAATTTCAAGTTACAATCGTTTTATTCTTTATTTCTCAAATAATTGGAGCTTGGAAGTCAGCTATAGTTGAGAAATAGACAATGGGGCAGTCATTTGCTACCTCGATAGTTAGGATTTTCATGGTTTTCTTATCAGTGATTGCAAAGTGAAAGAGATGTAATGCGGCGTGAATAGAATAACAGCATTATTTATAGCCTAATAGTCTATGCAGAAAGTTTAATTTTCTGGATCAGTTTAAATAAATGGAAGCATTCTTGAGAGTGATAGCATGGCCAAGTGGTGTAGGGCGCTTGGTTACGGTTAATGACTCTTCCTGTGTTTTTATTTATTTTCATTGATTATTTAAAGAAAATAGTATAGAAAAATATCCAACGACAAAGAATGATGATGATGATGATGATGAATGCTGTTATTCATTTAAAAGGTAAGAAGAATCTATTTATGTATGGAATTATGAAAATCTATCTTTTCTTGTGGTTTTTTTTTTTTTTTTTGACAAGACGTTAGTCTCTTCCCTAAATTAATGTGTCGAAGATTAAAAAACAACGCTCAAAAAGACTGAATTACTACATCAAAACTGTATCAAAATATTACTTGCTTTACATCAATGAACGCTACGTATCATATAGTATTTGTAGAGTCTGATTAACATTTTAGAGATAATATAAACTTCTCTAAAATCAACTCTTCATAGTATTTTCTGATTTTAGTTATATTTTTAAAATATGATATCAAAGATTTGAAACAAAAAACAAAAAAAAACCACCCCAAAAGACTCCAATACAGTATCGAAACCGCACAAGGAAAACCTTACTTAAATTCAAAAAACAATGGAAGCATCACTTTAGTATTCCGAGAGTCAGTTGAATATGGGAATTTTACAAATTATCTATAGCTGGTATTGATATTGTTGAACTAAGATGGTATTAATTGTTGGGATGAATTTCCTGTGATTAACAACGATTAATATTTTGGTGATGAATTGGAGGTAAATTGTATAGCAGGATGAATTGTTGGCGGTGGATAGTTGGGGATTAATTTTTCATGACATAAATTTGCAAGTCACCAGAAATCAGCACCACCTATTCTTCGTTCATCCTTGGAATCTTACTCTTTTACACAAATCTGCAGCCCACAAGGTGCAGCTGTCCCCTTGAATTTGAGATTGTCAAAAATGACCTGACCCTAGATTGACCCAGAGATGTCACTAAAAGTCATTGCCAACTATCGTAAGTTTTCTTTTTACACAAATTTTCAGCTTGTACGAGTCAGACTGTTTGGGAATCTATTAAAAACGTACTTACAAACAAAGAAACAAATAAACATTTAATCGTCTCGATATTCGATATCCGTCTTAGCGTTCACATTATAGTGTTTAACCTCTAATATATGCATTACTTTTTGTTCGGTTGGACTTTGTAAACTTTCTAATGGAAAAAAGTCCGAGAAAAATATGTTTTAAATAACCACTTTTCTACATTATCAGAATTATATATATATATATATATATATATTGTACAGATTAGGTTAGCAATGTAGCATAATATAAGGCAATGTCTGATATGTGATAGATTTATTTCATAAAATGCTCGATACATCCAACTTTATACTTTGAAAATCAGGTTATTCTAGAGTAAAGCTGGAAATATATAATAGGAAGTGGATTCGCTACACAAATAAGTTTATGTTTTGTTGATGTTCATTCACACTACTAAAAACAATAAAACAAAGTGAATAACTCCTCCCACTCACAGCAACACCCACAAGACTCTCACCAAATTGCCCAATCTAGAATATAAAAACACATACAATCATTCACCTGTTGAGGCCCGGAGAGGGCAGAAACATAAACTTCTTTGTGTAGCAAATCCACTTCCTATTATATGTATATGTGTGTGTGTGCGTTCGCGCACGTGCACACGTGCATATACATCTTCTAAAGAAATAGACTTATAATCCGACAGAATGATTATAAATTGCGTTATATTGTTCTGAAACTCTTATTTGAATTGATTTCCCGTTATTACACGGTGAATATATCATTTGGCCTAAACAGCGTAAATAGAATGGAAAATTGAAGAAAATGAGGCTGCTACAGGAATCGAGCCTTCGACCGATGGTGTAGCCACTTCAGCGTAGCCTCACTCTTACCATTGAGCTGAACAGTCATCGCACTTTCAAAATAGTATTGGTCTTACCATCGAGCGCGATAGCAATCTCATTTTCTTCAGTTTTTTCGTTCTATTTATGTTGTTTAGGCCAAATGATACTTTCATCATGTAATAAAGGGAGATCATTTCAAATAAGAATTTCAATATGATATAACGCAATTTATAATCATATGTATATATATATATATATATATATTATAATTTTAAAAGAAGATAATAATTGCCAGAGCGGTAAAATCTGTTCATCCTTGAGAATCGTCGACGGATATCTTCAATTATTTACGCATACTATTCACCTTTTGCACAAATGCACACAAGTACAAGTAGCAAAAAACAAACAAACTTGCCCCCCCCCCCAAAAAAATAAGAAGAAATGGAATATTTATTTTAAAATATCAAATCAAAACATCCATTACTTTCTCATTTCATAGGGCATTTCCTGGAAGATTGCGTCTTTTTATTCGTCCTCAAAATATTCCATTTCAATTTATGACTTATTTGCTGGTCTCACTGGCAATATGCATTAGTCGAATTCTTCTTAGTTGAGATGCAGCCTCTCAACATTGCGAAGTGCAAATAGGCCAATTTATTCCGATACGTAGAGTTGTGGGGTGTCGTTAACGGATATCCCAGCACAGAAAACGGAATCTGGTAGCTGAGTTCACTTGTGTTAACTTCGCACTAATGCACTCAGGAAAGTCATGAATCCATTCTACCTGCACTCAACTTTTGATTGTGCATAACGTTGAAAATCGGTAGATTAGACGAAATCGGTGAAAGGAGTTTAAATCCGAGATTGCGTCGTTTATATTCACTTAATGCCAATACAATGCATCCTCCAAATAGTCACTTATGGAGCTGAAACATGGAACCTAACCAAGAGACAGATCCGCAAATTGAGAACCATGCAACGTACACAGGAAAGAATTATGCTGAGCCTCACATGGAGAGACCAGAAGACAGCACAGTGCATCTGGGGAAAGACAACAGTCAGAGACATCATAGAATCCATTAAAAATCTCCAATGGCAGTGGACTGACCATGTTGCAAGAATGGTGGACAACCGATGGACATCGCGACTCATGACATGGATCCCCCGAGATCATATTGCAACCGAGATCAGCAGAATATTAGATACAGAGACGAGCTAGACAAATTCAGAAAAAACTGGCTCTGCGAAGCCCATAATAGAGAAGTGTGGCAAATCCTGGGGAAGGTCTATATCCAACAACGGACGTTGGAAGACTGATGATGATGATGAATGCCCTTTCGAGGGGTAAGCATCCAAATCGTCACATAGCTTGACATACTCGACAAACAGAGTTCGAATTGCTTCTGATACGTTCCTTTAGGATTATTTCCCTTCGTGAAGGCATGAATCATTATTCCCGCAATGCAATTTCCATTTTTTAAGGCATGGATCGACTTCTCCATGCACTCTTTTCCATCGACAGATATCTTGGTTAAAATTTATTATGACTGATAGGATCGAACTTGCTGCATGGCCAACGGTCGGACGAATTACTTGGCTAAGCGTTGCTCAACAGCAGCTGTCCTAAGATATTTATCACGCCAAACCTTTTCTCTGGCACGGGACTATGATAATGTTCACCCATTGATAATCGAAGTCTACTAGACTTGCTTGCTAATCATTGCTCTAACGCAATGATATTAACATCATCATCAGTTTTTTAACGTCCGTCGTTGGACGTAGACCCGTGCCACAATTCTCTATCATGGGCGTCGCGGAACCAGTATTTCCTGAATTTGTCCAGTTCATCTTTCCATCTTGTGTTCTGTCGGCCACAGTTTCTTATGTGATCTCTGGGGATCCATGTTGTGAGTCGTGATGTCCATCGGTTGTCTTTCATTCTTGCAACATGGCCTGAGCATTGCCATTCGAGTTTTTTAATAGTTTCTATGATGTCTCGGACCCTTGTTATCTTCCTGATATACTGCGCTGTCCTGTGATCTCTCCATGTAAGGTTGAGCATGATTCTCTCATGCGCATGTTGAATGCTTCTCAGTTGGTAGGTCCGTCTCTTTTAACATACCAGCATATTAATCGTCGTAAATGACCAGATTATTTACATATAGATAAATCATACAAATGTATTTTAGTTGGACGTATTAATAGCAAAAAAAATCATTTACCACGAACGAAATTTATTTTTCTGTAAATTTTCTACAACTCCTCTTATGTTTTTGGGGGTTTTTTCATATTTTTTTTAACGATGGGACAATATAATTGGATATAAGCGAAACAAAAATCATCATCAGCAGCAGCAGCAACACCAGTAGTAGCAGCAGTAGTAGGTGTAGTAGTTGTAGTAGTAGTAGTAGTACAACCAACAATTTCCTAGGAATATACAACGAACACACACACAGCTGCAGCCGATTTTGTGTCTGCGTGTTGGATGTACCCCTTCTACTCTTTCGGTTGGCTTCAGCTTTGAAGAAAATCGTCGAACGCACAACAAGCGTATGTTTTTATTTTATAATATCCTCTCGTTAAATTTGGTATCAAGCAATAGTAACAATATGTCGAGGTAGTATTAAACTCACTACCTTTTGTGAGTTGCCATTTTAGCTTGCTGCACGACAAGCATCATTTATAGATATATAAGTTTAAATAGGTCTGGCACAAGGCCACAATATTTAGCAGCCACTGGGAAGGGAAATTACATTAATGAATGGTCTGTAAGATTAGCCCCCCATCAATATTGAGTACGCCTATGTTAGATAGTAAAAAGAAATCTCATTCGTACCATCTACTCTAGCTTTCAAAATTGTCTCTTTAATCTAATTCTGTCAGATAAATTATAATCTACATACGTGTACTGGTTATATTAAACTTAGCTTGGTCTTGGATTTGATTACCAGTGCAATATGCTCAGTGGGGACCGAACCCATAACAAAAAGAATGGTTTGGTGGGATGGCTTGCTAACAATTGCCCCAAAACAAGGTGTTAAGTTGCATAAGCAGTATACAAGTTTCTCCCACCAATCAAAAGTAGTGCTCCTATAGAACTATTTGTCCGTCGAAATAGCGTAAAGCAAAGAAGCAATTACCTTTAAATCAAATGAGAACATTTTCGAACGTTCCCAGAACCAAGAGGTTGTGAGGCAGATATGCAAGGCTGGAGCGTCCGAGGGTTGGTTGGTGGGAAGTACATTAGACAGGGGCGTAGAGAGAAAGAAAGAGGATGCAAAACAAATGCTGGGCGATGTTTTCGCTCTTCGTCTTTGTTCGTAGAAACGAAAAAGTGACGTAGTGTGAATTTTCGAAAATTGGGGGATATCAGAATCGGTTTTCCGATTTCTTTAAAAAAACAAAAGGCAAATGTAGACAATTGCTGATAAGCTTGTTCCTTGAATGCAAGGAATCGCAAACATTTCTCCTTCCGAGACATTTTTTTTCACGACTTCGCCCCCACCTTTTTTGTTATAAAAGAAATAGGTAAAGATTAAAATATGGGGCGGGGATTCGTAAACTGAACCTTATATCCTTACAGAGAATAAGAGAACGCTTCATGTATATAATGATCAAGATACTGCAGACACATGAACATTTTGTTTCTCCGTTGAGAACGAAGAGGTATTCGAACCATTAATCCGACTCTAGTCCACAGCACAAGGAAGAAAGCTGAATCCAGATATGACGAGTCGTTCTCAGTGCTCGGACCAAAATCTTGGAACTGTAATCCCACCGAGACTACCCTAAAATAGAACTGGTGAGCTGCCAGACTGCTCAGGGGGAAATTCCTTGAGCAGATCCAAGGCAACCCACTGACACCTGGATCATCATTATCATCACCATCATCATCATCATCATCATCATCATCATCATCATCATCATCATCAGTCTTGTAGTGTCCGTCGTTGGAGATAGACCTTCCCCAAGATTTGCCAGATATCTCTGCCATAGGCTTCACAGAGCCAGTACTTTCTGAATTAATCCATTGCGTTACGCCATCTAATATTTTGTTGGTTCGGCTTTGCATGTGATCTCTAGGGATCCATGTTGTGAGCCGTAAGGTCCAGCAGCTGTCTGACATTCACGCATCAGGACCAGCCCATTGCCATTTAACTTTTCTTATGGATTCCATAACTCGGACTCCTGTTTTTCCTCTAATATACTGATCTGTCTTGTGATTTCTACATGTCAGATTGAGCGTGATTCAATCTAGGGAACTTTGCAGGCCTCTCAGTTTAAATGACAGTCTTTTGGTTAGGTTCTGTGTTCCAGCTCCATAGGTGACTATCCGAGGAATGCATTAGTTGTATGCCCTTTTTTAACATTAGCAGAATTTTCTTGGCCTAGATACTCATCTATAAACAACAACAGTATACTGGAGTATTCTGTACGTGGTGTACATTCATGAAGATTACATTGAGAAGCCCATCTTTATCAAATAAAAGGTATCAAAATCATTCATCATCGATATTCCTGGTTTTTATTGTGAAAATAAACTAAAACGTAGCCAAAACGATGTTGATTATTTCTAAATTACTGAATAACACTTTCTTTCACAGTGAGCACCAGAAAGAGTATATTTTCATATAGAAATGAAAAAATAATAGACTAATATTTATTTATATGAAATATATTAAAACTTTTTCCAATACTTCTGCGATCCTCAATAATTTTCTCGCTGGAGGGTCACGGCCCCTTTGAGAGGCCAAGTTTTAATGCATGTCTGTTGAGAATGATAAGCTTGCCGATTTCTGTGCTCTGCATGGGATCAATAACCCCCATCAAATTCTAATGTTTCCCTTGATTGATTTTTGGGGTAAAGATTTGGTGCAGTCAGATATTTAAAAAAATAAATACATTTACATAAAAAAATATCTTTTGTCTTTTTGCGTGCACCCCTCCCCAGGAGCGTATCTTAATGTGGATGTCGGGATTTCTTTCCAATCACGTATAGTGTCATTTTCTTATTTTTAGATAACATTTCCATAAATATTCGGATAATAACAACTTCCACTTGAAAAACATTTTGATAATATGGAAGAAACCTACATAATAACCTTTATGAGAGAAATATCGGCATACTTCGAACCCTCACTTCCGTATGATGTACGGAAAGTAATGGTCCATTGAACATTATAGTTGTATTTCAATTAGAACCTTTACCCCATTTTTTCTCGGAATCTTTCTATTCTTTCGAATTTTGGGTGACACCGATTTTTTTATCAGATGGAAAATTGTCAACTATTAATAATGAGGTTTGGTTGTCAAAAATTCAATAAAAGCCTGAATTTTGGCTTTCCTATTATTGAACATTTTATTACAGATATGAAGACAGAAATGTTTGAAAAGGTAATGGTCCGTAGGACAAATGTCAGGAGAATAAGAAAAATCTTGCAAGACTTCATATCGCATTTCTCTATGTTTAGATACGGTCAGCTAAGAGGTTTCGTGTCTGGAACTGTTATAGATCATACCATCCAGTTCATGTAGAACCCATTCTTACTGATGTTTTACCATTCCTATTGCCTTGAGATTATTATGGTCGCTGTTGTCGTCCAAAAGTCCCCCAGCAAATGCTCAAAATAGCTGTTTCTTAGGTCTTCGGAAACTACTGCTGAGAATTCTTCATTAATATAGAAAAAGGTCAGACCTCATTGAAGTTTGTTTCTTTAATTGGTATCTATATTTCCAGACCTGAACCTATTGAACCAACACTGAACAGTACGCAGTGTCGTTGTGTTCACTTCAAATGCTTCGTTGACATTATCAGCCGCTTGAACAGCCTCAAGTCTTACTTTAAAATCGTATTTGAAAGTTGTTGAGTAGGCACTATTGCTGCCGAGGGCTCAAAAAACTTTATACCATTATTTACACCGAAATTGCAAAATATGCAATTAAATAAATAGATTCTTCACGTTTAGCATCATGTTGGGAAAAAAACGACATTTCAAGTGTAACAACCTAATACATCACTGCCCAAGCAGTAGAGGCAGTAAAAAGCAGTTACGCCTATTGTAATCCTTGACTAGAGAGGCCTGTTGACAGTAACAATCCGAGAATGAGAGCATTTACGCTTGGCGAATTTCTTTATACGTAACACTGTCTCTTTGATGACTAATGTCGGGATGGAAAGGGGGGTGGATTCATGCCTTTCCTTTTTAACTCTTCTTTCCCTTTTGATGAGTCTATCAACGAACGTTCGCAGTGCTACAACTTTTTATCGTAAGATGTTTCATTGGAAATGAAAGATACACACGTACATTTATGCAATAACACAGCAAGTATACACATGTCGAACGTATACACGTATGTTACATACACACATATCCGATACACACGTCCACACCGGCCTACGCAGGCCCACTCGTGTACACTCATGCACACATGTCACATATACGCATGCACACACGTACCACATAAATACGTGTATGCATGCGGGCCCAATCCAAGACTTTATGGGACCCTAAGTAGAATTTGATTTGGTGGCCCCAATCCACCTTTTCGGGGCCTCAGGTAGAATTTCATCTGGGTGGGGGGGCTTCACCACCTCTTTGGGACTCTCTTGCTAATACGGGGAGCTGAGCAGCCGCTTCGTTTGTTAATGCGTTGGGTCGGCATCTGTGTGTTTATATGTGTGTATGTGTGTTTGAGGCATTAATGTCGGTGTATTTTGCATTTTCTATAAAACCTTGTCTGATGAAAAGTCGTGCCACGCACGTATGAACTCGTGCGCAGGCATGCATAGAAAGAAGGAGAAATCCTTCATGGTTAACGAGTCATCGGAAGCATTCACTATGTGTTGACAGTTTTAAAGTTATTCAAACGGTCTAAAAACCTCGTCAGGATTTCGACTTCGTTTTATTACCCGACATGACAGTGGTTTCGCATTTCAGTCTCCCTTTGTGCACAGACACTTGCGTGGTTAATCGGATTATTATACGAGAGAGGGGCAGAGAGAGTGACTTGCAAAAAAAAAAATTCACATTCACAACGCTTCGCCATATCTCATCATGCTATGTTCGTAACCATACCCAGGCAACGTCAAAACCACTGGCAAATGAAGCAGGGGTGCAAGGGTGTGATTGTTAACACCTGGCAAATCCTATAAATCAATGCGGATGAAAATCAATTACAATAAAACATGCTAATAGGTGGAAGGAAGAGGGGGCAGAGCAACCCATATGGAACGGAGTCAAAAATCATAGACGTAGAACAAAACTTGAGAGCTTGAAGATTGACAGAGGCAACGCATGCGCAAGGCTCATACAAGGTTTTATCGCGAAGGATGCAACCCCGACGACAGGAGTGCAGCATTTACGCACATAAATTTAATGTTACAACATTAGTCACGTGGCGACGCTGTACTCGGGAGACAACAATATCTAGTGACTGAAATGACTGCATCATACGCTAGCCTCATTCGAGCATCAATTTCATTGAGTTGTGTCAGCAATGGTGTTTCCCAATTTAATTAAACAGGTATGAACTAGTATCCAGGTTGGAGGAAAATCCCTTCCAGCATATATTGTGAAATTTACGATGCATGTGTAATCTGAATTTTTTTTTTTTTTTTTTGTAATACACTGGCTCAGAGAGGTACAATCAAGTGGTGTCGGACGCACCAGTTCTTGTAAGATCAGCAAAGTTTAGCGACATCGAGCTGGATCAATACCCAGATAGGTGCCGTAAGTTGGGAATCATACAGAGATCTCTTCCCCCCTACCATGACGTCATGAGCCTGCATGGACCCTCCGAACTGGGGATTCGCAATGATTTGATGGTACTTTTAACCGAAGATGGAAGTCAGGAACGACAGTGGAATTTTAATGAAGGGTACACCAGGATGCCTCAATAACCTGGTGGCCAACCTGCTCGGAAAAGATAAGGACCCTACCACGTATCATCCCATAGTCAGACACCGTAGATCCTCCTACGTCGGAAGATGGGCGGCACCATAGAGAAAAAAAAATGTTTGCATTCTGAAATTACCGAGTGAGGACAACGAACGTGACTGATAAACCAACAAATTAAAAAGATCTCTTCGACCTACTCACAATGGTTACCGAATGTGACATACACCCAAAGCACTCTCGCATATATGTATATATATATTCTGTTGAAGTAATCCAATACAAATGGGAGATATCTATATCAACAATATTAACATGAAAAGGCAAACGGAACATTTTTGAACCCACAACTAATTTTCATTTAAGAATGTACAAATAAGAATTATTTACTGAAGCTTCAAGTTATCCGATTTTATTTTATTCAAATTGCTTTATTAGATGAAGTATTGTAAATCACTATTTTGATGTTTCGCTTCTATTTATTCACCTTCATGGCTTCCCTTCAGAAGTGAGTGAGTAAATAAATCAACAGTGCGGATGATAATCCAACCCACGACTCTCTCTAGCTTGCTTAACGCTCGACTGCTCTTACCACTGAGCTGCTGGAACTTACTGGCAAGTGCAAATCCTAATCAAACCTAGAAACTCATTCCCTATCCAGATCTCTTCTGGACCACGTAAATATTAACTGGTAGTCCAGTATCAGTGATCCAATTTTATTTCATTAGATGGAATATTGTAAATAATTGTTATCGATTTTTTGCCACTATTTACCTTCATCTTAATTGTTTTGGCTTTTTATCGTAACTAAACTTAGGAAGGGTTCCCTCCAGTGGTGAGTAAATGGGAATAACAGCAGGGATTGGAATAGAGAATAAGTTCCAAGTGATAATCAAACTCACAGCCCTCTTTTCATTTACTCGCAACTGAAGAGAACCCAGACTGGGTTTAGTTGCGATAGAAAGCAACAACAATTAAGATGAAAGTTGATAGTAGCAAAAAAAATTGATAATTGAGCTTCGGGTGGTTTCCAGGAAACTATGTATATCATTACAATATTATTTTCACTGATTCAAAATCATTTTTTATACAATATTTTTGTTTTTTTTTTTCTTCTGCCAAAACCCAGTTTTCGTTTACCCCCCATAACAAAAACAAGAATAGCAATAACAATCCTCACTTATTTTGTTGGGGGGGGGGGTAATAGCTTCTACACTGTTTATCTTTCCCATCACATTAGATTAGACCGATGTATATTCACATTTCTCTATCATGATTTGAAATCACAACCAAGTGATCGGTAAGCGGCTCTTTCGCCAACCGAAAAAGAAAGCCTGACAAGTCTTACTTACAATTCTTACATTTTCTTAATTGTATATATACAATTACAGAAGTTGCATTAATCATCTCCAATCGGAATAGTAGTGGAGTTTGTCCCTGCAGCAGACAGGCGTGTACTTAACACTTTCTTTACGTGCTAACATCCAATACTTCAACGATAACATTCGATAGCTGTTTAGCTCTAGAAAAGGTAACACGTAATCGTCCATGACTGAAGACAAGTTGGGATAGCTAGATTCCAACCTTACTGGACGTTCGTCCTTGCACATTATTTACTCGTAGCTTATAGTCGGTATAGGAAACTGGATTCTATCTATATAGAGCAGTGGTTTTGAAAACTGTGCGTAGTGACACAATAGTATGACGAAACTTTTTCCCAAGAGTGAGGTGTAATTCTTTCCCGAAAACGTAAGCATATATTTAAAGCCTTGAACGTGTCAGTCACAGGTATTATATCTGTCCCGCTTCCTCCACAAAGTTCCCAATCAAGTAGTTTTATAGCGAGATCTAGTTAGATCTTGACTTTTTGTAACAGATGAAAGGGAAGAAAGATGAGTTCGTATATATGTGGATACGAAGGTTTCTTCCATTGACTTCTAATATGTTTTCGTATAATTCATTTTCACAGTAGACTTCTTCATTACTAGTTCAAAGTTTACTTAATTACGGCGTAATATATACCTATGTATATTCATATTTGAATGGAGTAAAGAGTTGGTGTGCCATGTAATTCAAACATATTTCTCATTGTGCAATAAAGTTTGAGAACTAGTTCTTTAGAACACGCAACATATAATCGTCAATGACTAAACACGGATTGGGGTAGGTAGATTGTAATCTTACTGAACGTTTGTCCTTGTGCTTTATTAATTGTCATAGCATATGATGGTCGCAGAGGAAAATTGGATTCTTTTCTAAGTAAACGGCAAATTTGAGTCACTGCTTGGCGCCAGTTTCAGTCTTGGTATGAAAACGCGCCTTTCTGCAAGAGTACCAACTATTAATGAGACTCCAATACAAATCTGAAACACCGGAATGTCAAATGCTAATTTCCAAGGATGGTAAGCGGTTCATTTTATACGCAATACACCCCTGCCCTTATTTCCTACCCTTATCTTTGTGATCATTGAACCTCAAGAATTCTATAGAGATGGCATATTATCATTAGACGATCGTTGGAAAAAAAGTTTATAGCGATAAATGGGTCAAATTTTCTTTAAATATTTACCGGTTTTTACGTTGTTATAACCCTATTTATATCAACCTTCATCTTTCTATTCAAAAAAGACATTTCATTAGTGACAACTCAATACTTGTTTCATTCTATCTGAGAAAGGGCGGGCGCCATCAAATAACCCCATTTTGCCCTAAATCAGTGATTCTGAACGTGGGGAATGCGCCCAACAAGGGGACAATTTGAATGCATAAGGGACACTTTTGGAATTAGGGTGTAAAGAGCAAAAAAGCATTCCATGGCTCAAAACTGAGTTGCGTTAAGGCTCAATTGATTAATTCTTAATTCTACGATACTATCAATTCTAAATTGCGAAATACTATTGTTCATTAAGCTTACTATAGCTTCCAGAGTAACTAATTCTCAACTCATTAACTGCGACATAAAAGTGATGGATTAATTGCATGGTTGTTTCTGAATTTCACATAATAAAGAAATAACGAAAATACTGATTTAAGAACTTCAGTTCATATATCAGTATTTTTTCTTGCAAAGAATTTGTTTCTTCACAAATGTTTATCCATCTACGATGTGTCATATTAACAAAGATGTTCGTGAGTATTCAGGCGAATACTTTGAAGTTTGGCTTTATTCTTTTAAAAGCAAACAAGATATAACTTTCTTTGCTACAGGGGTAATCTTTGGTTTCACAGCTTTAAAAGATTGGCTCTAGAAATTGTTAAAATTTTGTTTCTGAATAGCTTCATAACTAAAAATGTTAAAATATACGGTAGCATAAGACTTGTTTAAAAAATGGCTAAGATTCACTATATTTTCCAATTCTAGGTAACTGTATAGCTAAAATGTTATATGTATATATGATAATTGTAGACAATTTATTCGGAAACAAATTTCGTCCAGCACTGGGATTAACCGATAGCAAAATGAACAGCTGACCGCCTAAATGAATAAATGTGTCCCTACAATTTTCACATTCTGTCGGATATGAACTGTCCAATTTAATGAAATAAACATACAATCGGCAAAATGGGAACACACGTACATATTTGTAAATATTTATGCCTACGAGAAGAGTGGTTCAGGCAAGCTAGTTCGAATTCCTGCTTACCAAAAGCGTTGTTACCTCAGTCAGTAGAGCAGAGTGGCGTTGAGAGTGATCCCTAATGGACGTAGGTTCCAGCACGACACTAATTTTCTTTATTCATTTACGTGCTTGGTTGTTTGATTTGCTACTTGGTTTATTGTGGTGGCGGACGAAATATGTTTTTAAATAATTGTGTCTATAATTATCAATCTCTGTCCAATCTAATTTATAAATGAATACATATATATATATATATATATATATATATATATATATATATATATATTGCAAAAGTAAAGAAAAAATGATGGCATTCATTTTTATTATTGTATTATTATCTGATTAATACGTTGTATAATTCTAATAATGATAAGTGTATGGCTCATAGAAGCATATATAACATTTTAGCAACTCAGTTATCTGGAGCTGAAAAATTTTGGAAATATAAAACATTCTCTAAAACCAGTCTTATCATCATCATCGTCATCGCCAGTCTTTCAACGTCCGTCGTTGGATAAAGACCTTCCCAAGGATTCACCAAACTTCTGTATCATTGACGTTGCAGAGCCAATACTTTCTGAATTTGTCAATTTCGTATCTCCATCATATATTCTGCTGGCCTCAGTCATGCATATGATCTCTGGGGATCCATGTTTTGAGTCATTATGTCCCTCGGTTGTCTGCCATTCTTGCAACATGACCTGCCCATTGACATTTGAATTTTCTAATGGATTCTATGACTTCTCGAACTCTTGTTCTCCTTTGATATATTATGCTGCCTTGTGATCTCTCCTTCTGAAGTTGAGCATGATTCTATCATGTGCACGTGTCATGCTTCTCAGTCTGAGGGTTAGTCTCGTAATAGGGTTCCATGTTTCAGCTCCACAAGAGACTATCGGGAGCATGCATTGGTTGTTTATCTTTTAGGACTAATGGGATCTTCTTGCTCTTGAAGGTTGACCTTGCTCTACCAAAGGCTTACCATCCTAGAGTGATTCTTCGCTTGATTTCTTCTTCTTTTAAGGATTTCAAGGAGATCCATTGTCCTGGGTAGATATAGTGGTCTACTCTCTCAAGTTTTTACATTTTTGATCGTTGTGTGTTTATTTTCTACGTGATTGTTGCACATGACTTTTGTTTTGCCTAAGTTCATGCTACAGTATTTTCGACCAGCCAAATCTATGATTACCGCCATATCGGGTGGAGTTTATTTGGGGACATGACTGAAACTGCTGCTTATGATATTGATGTCTGCTTAAATACTCCTTTGTTTGCCTGTTTCGAATTTCAGATAAATTAATAAAATTCTTTTCGTCGACCATATTTGATTATCTAATCCTAACCAACAGACTGTGGATAAAACCTAGTTGATAATCGACGGTATGATAAATCATATTTAATCTTGGTATTCTGAGACCAGTATTTAATTTTTTAACTTTTTAATAAAAATACATGCAAATGAGCTATCTTGAATAAGACGTCAACTACATGTATATTGGTACATAATGCCAATGACGATGCTTATCAAATCTACTCACAGTACATTTACTGAAGTTGGAATTGATAATGATCTTAACACAGGGATACATAATTAAAACTAACAGGAGGAGCCATTTCATGGGCAGAGAATCAAGTAAAAAGGAATCACATTGTTCATCATATATAGTAGCTAAATCACCCTTCCGTAGGATGGGTATTCGTCTGAGTGATTAAGAGCTATGTGTCCGAGTTGTATATTTTACACCAATACAAATTATTATTGTTCGAGGTCGAGTTAAACCAAGATTTTTAATGTTCATGTTTCGTTCTGTTAATTCATTTATTCATTTGTTTCCAAATCAGACAGTCATCCAAATTTACCAAGTTTGACGTAACACAATTTTCACAACTAACTACACACCCGATCCCCCTGTTTGGAGACATGCAGAACTAAGTTGAGTTTCATTAATTTGAAATATGTATTTTTTTAATCCCAAATTAATTTAGTGGAGATATCATTTGAAATATGCAAACAGAATTGTATAATGATGTGTAAGTTTATCATTTCTCACCATGCAAAAATATCAGCAGTTTTAACCCAGATATATATTTTTCTTTTTGTAACTTATTAAGTTTTTTTTAGTGTTTGACTAATCACTGTGTATAAAACACATCTCATTTTCCTCTTTCATCATCATACTATAGTTCACCAAATGACAGTTTATCCGTCTGTGTTAGCAAAACTCAAGAGCAGTGACAACTATGGCCAATAAACTTTTGTTGACACTAATGGGACCGCGGAACAGGTCTTTAATGGGGTGTTTTTAGTGGTTAGTTCACAATTTACAATGTAAGTTTGTTCTAAATTGTTACATTATTTCATGTCCAGTTGTGTTCATGGTTACCTAAATAATTTACTATCTGGCTACAATCGAGGACCCCTGTCTGCTTGTGAGTGTGTATGCACAGCGATTACTCGACAACTAGCCATCGTACAAAGTTGACATTCGCCATATATGTTAGTCAGCACACAAGGCAGCGCAGTGTCAAGTTTGAAGTATATTGGATCAGCGGTCTTGAGAAACGTAATATAAATAAATTAATGCATTATAGATTAGAGATCTTCCATCTAAAATTAAAGATCTAAATTTAGATGTAAAACATCAAAATCGGCAACAACAAAGGGGAATAACCGAAATAACTCGAAGCCATAGTTTTGTGCGACGGAAAGAAACATCATTTTACATGACTATTATAACAGGCTGCTCCACACATCACAAAGTCTTGCCCCTTCCACTCATGCGCATTCGGAACAGGCACCATCGTCGTAACTTGAGTTCGACAAATGTCCATATGTCTGTCTTTGCAAAACTCAAGAACAACCACAGCTTTGGTCATCAAGTATTCTGTGATTTCTACTGAGACGCTAGAGCATTCTTTTGCGAATTAATCTTAGGAAAGTATCCTTAAAAATGTGGGGTCTGCGTTTTCACTCTCCCCGATAATAATGATCTGATTTCCATGTAGATTATACCATAACTTTGATTCCGTTCATTAGTATGTGACCTTTAAGCGGCCAAAATTGTGCTTGGTAAGACATCGTTAAAGAATTAAGGTACACCTGAAGTAAACAGTTTTGATCTCTCTTTGAGACAAAAGGCCATATTGAGGTCTGGAAGACCAACCCAAATGGCAGGTTTTCAGCTGTTCATATATAATTGAATTACTCTTTTCATATCAAAGGAACACTAATTTTTTGAGCTGTCGTGATGGGTCAATAAAGAGAGAGAGTCGAGAAATACTTTTTCGGCATAGCGTGAAAGCCAAGACTAGTATGTTGGCCTGATCAGAAGTGTAGCTGAGGGAGAGTGTGGGTGTGACTAGAAAATCACCCAAGGACCCAAATGAAGGGGTCAAAAAGATTTATGAATATTAATTCACCGACTGCATTTCTAAAACATTATAAATTAACAAAACTCACTAAATGTTGGAGGAGAAAATTCAAGACACCAAGCCTTTCGGGCCCCCTGATCTCCGGCTAGGCTCCTGTGCCAAAGATTCAATATTTAAAAGAAAACGCCAATATTCTGAAATTCTTCGTGATATTCATTTATTTATCGCCGTAACAAAAGAAAAAAAGAAATAAAAATAAACAAGGATTAAATTAGTTGACTTTTTTATGATTAAAAAGGTTAATAGTTTTTTTCTTGAAGTCTCTTATATCCAGTTGTTTTTTTCCTTTTACTTATGTTTGTCGGAACTGAATATGTTACAATTCACGTCACAAGTTTAAGTCATGCAACACAAAATAGTTAGGAGAAGCGGCCGAAACAGAAATAAATAAAGAAAAATAAATATATGCAAATAAACAAAATAGACAAAGGAAAGTGATATTAGTTAAACTTTTTTTTTTTAAAAACAATAGTAATAATTAAAGAAAAACGAGTGAACAGTTAAATAATTTAATGATTAAAAGCTGGTTTAATATTTAGCAAATGACGTTGTACTTTAAAACAGGACTTCTCAAAGAAGATATCGGGATCCCTCCAGCGGATCACGTAAAGATTTTGGGGGTCGCAGATATATTTGAAAAAAATGTTCAAGAGATAATTATGAAGCTAAAGTTCGTTTCTTGTTTCAATTTTAATTTTATTCTTGATCATATCTATACAAAAAATGTATTCCTTTTCATGCTTATTGTGAAGAAGCTCAATGCTATTTATTACTTTTTATAGATATATTTCGCTTTTGTAATGTTCTAGCGATTTATTTTATTCAAATTATTTCTTATGGAACACCGTAAAACCAACTATGAATTATGAATATGCTGCAAATTTGGTCATTTTTCAATTTCCATTGTTTCTATGTTCAGTTACTGTAAGATCACGACTGAAGACCAATATGAAGTCTCGGTACCTATTGCTTTTATAATAACGATTGAGGGGTCGTGAAATAAATTTATTCCTTTAAAAGGGGTCACGAGTGAAAAAAAAATTTTGAGAAGCCCTGCTTTAAAAAAAAACAAGTTGGGTTTAATGAAACGAGCTACTCTCATTACTCTACTTAGATATAAATAATGGGGAAAAAACGATGTTTTATCACCAACAATAAATTGCTGTGAGACTGGCGCAGTACCGGATTAACAATGTAGCAAAAGTAGCATATGCTACGGGCCCTATTTTTCAAGGACCACGCGCTAAATGCTTGCAAGCTATCAATTTAGATTCAGCAATTCTGTATCTTCTATATCACTATAGTACTATACTACCTTCAACTTGTACGAGCGACTGTTTGTATAAGCTTAGCGATTTTAGCCAATTATCACCTTTAATTGGGATTAACATTTTTAACGGTAATTAATTGGAGCGTGGGATCTATGAGATACATATACGATGTATAGATACGAAGGTATTTGAAACTGAAGTCATAGCCGTTGCACAAAAATCAAGACGAAAACGAAGTAAAAATGTCTGATGTATTTGTTGTATTATTTGGGTGTATGGCAAATTAAAAAAAATATACTCTTTACTATGTAAGTAAAAAAATGTATGCATTCTAATGTTATGAGTATTTTTTTTGTAAATTTGGGGCCCCTTTCTAACATATGCTACAGACCACACTCTAGCTCAATCCGACCCTGGATATACGTTTTGGGGGGAATTCCAAAGGGTTGTTTCTATAAAAGATAATGTATAGTGATGATCTATCACATAACATGCGCACATACACATAATAGTGTAAACATACATATCATACATACATACATATATATACATATAACGAAACATACATACGTACATACACACGTACGTACGTACATACAACCGTGTGGACTAAAGCATTTATTTCATGTCCATACACAAACATATGCTCGTATCTATTTACATCGTAGCAGCGTAGAAGACATTAAATGGAATATATTAAAGCATACAACTGTATCGATAGATGAAATAGAATTAAGCAGATAGATAGATAGACAGATAGATAGATAGATATGAAGTCTTAGATGGATAGATATATATGAATAGCCTCAGATAGATAGATAGAAAGATAGATAGATATAAGAAACTGAAGAAAATGAGCCGAATACGTAGATTGAAAGACAGAGACAGACAGACAAACAGACAGACGTTCCGTATGTGTGTAAGTGGCTGTATTTGTGTACATTGCACGTGTGTATATGTGCGTATGAGGGTTTATGTACGTGTTTGTATGTGTGTATGATAATGTTTGTGTATGTACGTGTGAGAGTGAGTTTGTGCGGATGTACATTCGTGAGTGACTCTCTAGAAATGAAACAGTACGAGTGCATATGTGTACGTGCGTATCTATTCACGTATGAGTGTCCGTATCCGATTATATGCGTGTGAGTGTGTGTATGTACACGGATGTATTGGTTTTTGTGTGCATGGATGAATACGTATGTGTGTGTATTTGTTATGCGCACATGAGTATGAATGTATGTATGCATGTATTTGTATATGAGTGTATGTGTATGTATGAGAATATATGTATGTGTACACTTGTATATATGCGTACATATTGGTTATACGCATCCCCATCTTCTTCCATGATGACTGTGACTGCGCTAACGACTGCCATTTCTTACACTCCATCTTGTGTCTGGTCTTTTCATCAATATATATATATATATATATATATATATATATATATATATATATATATATATATGTATATATAATTATTGTTCAATTCAAATAAGGGAAACAAAAATCAACTTACTGGCCTTAGCCCTTAAATGAATTCGGATTACTTAAATATTTCATACATGAAAGAATAACGAAGATGGGAGAGAAAAAGAGACAGAGACAGTGAGAGAGAGAGAGAGTAAGAGTGTGTGAAAGAAACGAGGGAATTGTTGTATGTAAGACACCAAAGAGAGCTTTCATTCGTTTCCGGTATTTATAAGGCGATAAACACTTGCACACGTGTATTCAATGATACAAAAATACACACAGGTATATTTTCTTGTGTGTATTCACAAGTACATTCTAACAACAAAAAGCATAAGTATATCTACATTATTCCGACTCACCCCAGTCAAAGTTGACAATAGGTGTTCAGTTCGTTTGGGTTTCTTTTAATATTCATACAACTGCTTCGGCAGTAAGGTAGTTACAGCAAAACCTACCTAATTATATGATAGTGCCAGCACACATACGCTTGCATACACACTCACATACACACAGACATATATATATATATATATATATATATATATATATATATATATGTATATATATATATATATATATATATATATATATATATATATATATATATATATATATATATATACACACGTAAAGGAATTCATTTTTTAGCTCATCTGATCAATACTAGGTTAATCAGTTTTAATGTGTTTCGTGAAGATTTCGAGGCAATTTTTTGTTTGACAGAACAAGAAGACGGTGAAAGTGGCAAGATTTCTCAACGATGGGCTTAGGGAACAGTATCTTTAAGGCGAGAACAACATCATTATTTTAAGGGCTAGAACAAATAATGGCTATAATTTTCATTTTTGTATTGATATCTACGTTATATGAATATACTTTTTTAGAGCATCTGTATGACTAATATCTGTATATTTTGTTTTAAAATTAATGAAATTTTGACATTTTGTCTATTTTCTGGACTCTTTCAAAAGCAAATCCCGAGTTTACAATTACGTATAAAATATGAATAACAATCATGTTTCCGTAGATAATACGCACTTGGATTTTTTTAGCCCAAAACTTCCGGTCAGAAAATGCACGTTATAAATTGAGAAATACGGTGTGTATATATATATATATATATATATATATATATATATATATATATGTGTGTGTGTGTGTGTGTGTGTGTGTGTGTAAATTTTTTGCACTTATCCGGAAGTGTAATATACCAAATTTTAGGCATTTTTAAGACAGCCATTGAAAAATTAAGCCTATTTTAGCCATTTCAAGTCAGAGAATGACTGCCATATTCTCGCCGATCACGCTCGAAAAACTCATTCAAAGGCCCCCAAAAAGATAATTAGACAACATATCGATCGGATATTACCGTTCTCTGGGCCTGTCAAACCAAAGCTTGTCCATCTCCGTCCTTGCTTGAAAGGTTAATGCAATACTAATATTGCATCGAAACAATGTTCCCTCTAAATCTTAGAAGTCAGTATGCGCAAAAACCTCATGTTGTGCAATTTTTTGCTTAGGACAAAAGTATGTGCGCACTGAATGCTTGGGCAAATTGCTGCGAGATTTGCTTCCTTCTTAATCGAACGTGCAACACGCAATATAAGTGGAGGGCTGGCCTGGTGATTTACTTGCACAATCGATAGCTTTCATATCTTATTTCCGATGTATATATCATAGGATAGTTTCTAGTATACACTTGAGTCTCTTTATCCAAAGACGGCTCTGTTTCTTTGGCCTTCAATTCTTGAAATTGTGCAAAACCTCCGAAGACAACGACTAAAAGAAGAAAAAAAAAGCAAGAGAAACGGAAAGTAGAAATGAAGATGCCATCAAGTGAGCGTGTGTACTGTGTGACCGTTGCATTCATAATAACCGAGCTGGTCGTTCTTCATGCCTTGTACTGCAGTTCTTTTCTAATTGCATCAACAGGTTGATCAGCCCCCTCTAAAGTCTAGATTTGGCTCCATGTCACTTCTGGCTTTTCGCCGTTCGAAGGGAGGAGATTTTCGGGCCGTAGACGAGTTCAAGGTTGATGGCGATCCCGAAACAAAACTTTTCAGGCTGTTTTAAAAGTGGAAGTAACGCTAAGATAAATATGTGAGGCCCACATGGGTATAGATTTAAAGAGACTAAGGGACCATTACCTCAACTAGGACATTTTTTTCGTTAGTATTAAATGGCTGGATACTTTTTTGACTGACATCGTACCTATAAAAAGGTAAATTGGGAAATGACAAAGGACATCCCCATCAATTATCTATCCATGAATAATACATGTGGTCTCATTTTTAAAAATTCAATTCTATAAGAAGTCCTCCCTCGTCTCCCCAATTCTTTAACGGACGTAAAATAAGAATCAAGATGTGACCATCGGTTTGATTAAGTAAGTTAAGCAACGATGAATCCGATCAGTAATCAAATAGGCAGTCGTTTGGGAACAAAAGCTACCTTAAACAATTAGAGACCGTGTGCCAAACTAAGGAAAAGCTCAGTAAATACGTCAAATGAAGCAGCGGGAATTTCGTTCAAGGGAAAGTGATGGTAATCTGACACTTCAAATTCTACGTGTTTTTTTGTTTTTGTGTTTTTTCATGAATTTGGGTATATCATTTTCAATATTTTTATTTTGTAACTAGTTCCACTCTATCACGCTATATTCACTTTTCATCACAAAATTCTAGGTAAATACATTCTCAATATTCACTATCATTTTGCTATAAGTTTTATTTCAACTCATTACTATTGCTTTTTAGATCCAACAATTTCACTATTATCATTCTAGAGCTTATATTACTTATCATCATTGTAGCTTTAGAAAGACAACAATATCAACTCTTAGCTTAGTCTGATACAGGACTGCTCGTGTGGAGCTCTCGATTGAGATAGTTTGCTAACTAGTACAAAATGATTCATATATATATATATATATATATATATATATATATATATATATATATATATATATATGCATGCGTGAACGCAGAAAGTGTGTTTTGTATGTACCTATCAGAGCCTTATGGATGTTTATGTACTAGTAAGGGATAGGATAATATGTATGCATGTATGTATTCTATAAGCTTACTCTCACAGATAGGTACTATGAGGATAGAACTAACAATTCGTATCATCAATCATTGCCCAAATTGTAGGGGAGTACATATGCCCAGCCTACTTTGGAAATTGGCGTGACACAATCTTCGAATCAACATTACTCCCATTTAGTCCTGTACTTCAATAAGCTGAATGTTTCTTCTTGTGTACTCAGCATGTGTCCTCAATTCATTATCTGAAATTGTTATAGACATGTTCTCAATGCGTACTTTGAGTGAAAAGATGTGTGTGTACAGGGCCGGTTCTCAGGGGCCCGGGCTCACAGCCAAGATCTGCTGAATTTTAGAGGTATAAATAAATTTTATCATAAACTTTATATCTTCATGGTAGAACGGAAAGCAATTAAAATGTGCGCTTAAATAGTGCATGGGAGTTAATGGTCTAAATTGATCTAAGCACATTTTAATATAAAACTGCATACATGTGAGCCTACTGTTGAAGGAACAAAATGTGTTGATTAACTTTTAGGAGAAAAACAGCCAAAAAAACCACTAGCTTTAGAAACGATTTGTTGAAATGTGGCGTTCAGTACTTGTTGCAATGTGTTGCTGCGTGTATTTGACGAGACTAGAATAGATTATCCTAGCGCGGAACCCCCGTAGGAGCGGGGAATAATTGGTCCAATTGGCTTAAAACCAGCCCCCTGTGTGTGCGTGCGTGCGTGTGTGTATGTGTGACCAGACACCTTTCAGAATTCGGGTTTGTCTTGGGGGATTAATTTCTAGATTTTCGGAATGGAAGTGCAGGTAACATACATTCAATACAATTTAGTCGATCATCAGAAAATGGCTAAGTCTCAGCAAGGAACCCGCAACATAGTCACACAGATTAGGGTAAATTAAGACTATAAATAATATTACATTTTATTTGTACAGTGGCGAATGGAATGAGATAAATGTAGACCACTGAATCACTGGTATACTTATTTATTCATTTTTTTTTAATTTTGGAGTACTAAGTTAAAATATTCACTACCAAAGGTTTGGTTTTGTTTTTTTCATCGGAGACATGTTCGATTTTCGAAGCTTTTTGGTTTTCAGAATTTCGGAAAAGAGATTGCGTGCCTGTTCATACGTATATTCATTTTCGGATAAATGCCTTATCATAGTAAAACATCTAAGGTGTCAACACCGACATCTCCCTACTTATGACATCATAATTAAAGTAGTGCTGTGAAACCAGTTGAAAATCTTTCTTTTTTTTTCATTGATACACAAACATGGTTTTCACTAAGAAAAATGAATGTGTATCCTTTTTTCGAAGTTGAAAACGACACCAGTCACACCTCATAAGCCGCAAACATTGTTTTTTGCTTAAATTTATCAGAATGAATTTAACCCTGAACCGGTCGAGAATCGACTTATTCATCGTTTTGTCGTATTATTTCCAGGGGTATTAAACAAACCCTTCAACTGCGTGTGACGGAAATCTCCGTAAATGCAGTTCTACGGCTAACTCAATACATTATTGATGGCAGCTCACTTCTATCAGGCCTTTTATCTCGCAATGGATAACATGCAATTGATTATCTTGCAATGGAAAAGGGCTTTTATCTTCTAAATAACTATTACATTAGCCACCTTCTTAAATTAACGAGTTTTAATGTAGCCATTCATATACAGACCGTCAGTTGTTCTAGTGCTAAGAGATGATATAATTTTGAATAAGACCACTTAGTGTGTGTTTCTGTGTGCGTGCATGCGTGTGTGTATGTGGACGCGTGCGTGCTTAAAACCAAATAACTATCCAGTTGTCTTCACATACAAACTACTCTGAGCCCAAAAATACGAATCAGACTCTGAGGTCATGCAAAATAGCTCAGCAGATTATTAACGCGCATTTTTTTTTGTCGGTGTTATGGAAGCCATTTCAATAAATACCTTTATCTCAGCCCTAAGGCTACATTGGCAGCATTCTAATATGTGCAATAATATCTCGCTATTTTAATTGACGTACGATAATAAGCTTTAAGAAAATTAGATTTTTTTTCATTTTGTTTGCATCTCCATCTGCAGAAATCTTTATACCTCAATACATACAAATGTCACATGAGAGAAAAAAGAAAGGGAGAACGGTTGAAAGTTTTTTTTTTGTGTTTTACTGAAACGTAAGTTATACTTAATTATAATTAATTATAATTAATGTGCATTCTGTCCAACGTTTTTTTTTTTTTTTCTTCTTCCTCTGATCTGCATCAGAATATCTACATTTATCAGTCAGAATATATATCTTACTGAGTCTCTTTTTTCAGAAATAAAGAAAATAACTTAGGTAACGTAAGAGCGGAAAATTCGACATATTTGCGAAGCGGTAAAAGTGACTGTGAGTAATCCGGCTTGGTTTTTTGTTTTTTGTTTTTTTTTGTTTTGTTTTTTTTCTTTTCAACAGCTTCATATACATACATATTTCGACTGACATGCATGTGTTTTCGATACTTTTTTTTTTCAAAACACATCATGGACTCTTGTCTTAACTTTTCTAATCTTCTCAAGTCCATCATTCCATATCTCAGGTGATCTTCTTTCTACATGTGTGTAAGTTTATCAACCGGCAGACATGTTTGTGTGTGTGTTTTCATTTTTTTTTTTTTCAGTCACTTTCAATGTTCCATTTGAATCTGTGTGTTGTAGGTGAGGTGCAGCGAGAACATAGAGCGGTTATTTCGTGGTACTTTGCAAAGTGAACTTAAATATGTACTTAAATTGTCTTGTATCAGACCTTGGTAGGTATTTCTTCTATTTTGGTTCAAGTTATAAACCGCGATATTGTTACAGTCGTCAAGGAACAAGAAGAGAATGCGATGTTTCGTTTGTTTGGTTTTTTTCCTAGAAGAGTAATTCACTCTTTATATTTTTTTCTGCTTTCTGGAAAGATTGCTTGAAGATTTTCCAAGCAATCTAAAAGCAATTTTGACATTTTCTGTCTGTTTTCTGGTGTTTCTCGTGATTCTATTTTTCAATATCTTCGTTTTGTTTTAAAATTATTTTTGTGGATGAAAACAAAATGAAGAATTCATACGATGAAAAAGTGTTAATATACAACAAGGGTTTTCTTATACTTTTGCCTCGTCGGCTTTTATTTACCTTTTTGTCTGTCTGTCTGTTTGTTTGTTTGTTTGTTTGTCCTCTTTGCTTCTACTTGTTCAATGAATTCAATTCATTCATTCCTCGCTCGACATTAACCAAATGGACGTGCACCACTATAAGTTTCAAATGTTTCTCATATTGTTCTACCAATGTTTCGTTCATCGATATGTGTGTGTGTGTGTTGTATGTGTGTCTATTCGCTTATGTTCTATGTGATTGTTTATGTACGGAGAGGTTGGACATTTCGCTGGAGGCTTTGCGAGCCCTTTGCTTAGCCAGTCTCATTACAATGAACTTCCTCGGATTTGGCGGGCGCAGCGTTCCTTTACAATCCATACAGAAACAGAAATAGTCACACTGCTTCATGTAATATTTGCAATATTTGATACATTGTTCGAAGTTGTGAACCAGGTGTCTGAAACACTGCTTGAAGCATGACAACGAGTAGTTCCCACACTGCACTGCACAGTTTGAATGGTCCACGTAATGCATATAGGCGTAGGATAGGCACGGTAGAGCGAAGCAGAGAAGTAAGATTTCAATCCTCTGTAATTGGAAAAAGAAAAAGAAACAGAGACTTATTAGAGAGAATCAACAGGAGAAAAAAACAAGAACAATAACAATATTCGACAATAACAATAAAAACAACAACAACAATTATAACAGTGCAGCTTTACATAGCTTGTCTAGTGTAAAACTAATTCGGTAAATTCTCGTTGTATCAGCACTCGTTCTAACATTCATTTTTTAGGCTAACGTGCTTGAAAATCCTCATCATCATCATCATCAGTCTTTTAATATCCGTCGATGGACATAGACCTTCCCCAGGATTCGACACATTTCTCTTATCATGTGCGTCGCGGAGCCAGTACTTTCTGAATTCGTCTAGCTCGTCTCTCCATCTGATATTCTGCCGGTCTCGGTTGCGCATGTGATCTCAGGGGATCCATGTCGTGAGTCGCGATGTCCATCGGTTGTCCGCCATTCTTTCAACCTGACTGGCCCACTGCTTACTCAAAATGATTTGCTTGAAAATGTCCCAGTTCAAATCACTTGGCGTTATTTGTTGAATGAAAAAAAGAAAATGATATCTCTAAACACTGTGCGAAGATTTCATTGGACAAACCAGGCGGATAGTTTGTAAATAGAATTCCGTATTCTCATTGAAAAGAAGATGAGGTGATAAGGAGAATATGGACGGATTGAAAAGGTTGAACTGTTATGCTTACTTTGGATCATTTGAACGTTCTTTCGAGAATATATCAGATATTTGATGACACAAGCGTTTTAACGGCAAATTGTTTGTTTTCATATTCTTGCAAGACTATAGCAGTAACAAAACATAAAGATTTCCGTACATCATTGCAAAAAAAAACTTATACAGGTAAACCCTTAAAATAAGGTAACATAAGGCAATAGACTATGGAAGGGTGATAAAGAGACATTTTTTCAAGTACTTTTTGATTCAAAATTATCCTCCTTCTGTGGCAAAGTGTCGCTGACATTGTGAGTTGCTCACATCAACTTGAGTATCACTTGTAATTGTGCATATTGTCTACGATTGGAGTCCGTTATATGGTCTCGTCTTATGAAACTTTCTTCAAACTATTCCCATAAGATGGAATTGGAGTGGTGACCTGACATCATAATGGAAATGAGGGTATGATCCATCTTCCGGGAAAAAAAAATTACCCCTTCCCATCAAAATAGCCGAAGAAGCGCCGGCACAGTTGCTCTTCGAAGCATGAAGCGAGTATAAGGATTTTATCGTGAGTCTCAACCAGAAACTAACATCCGCAAATTCGAAGCACGGAAGCCCAAAGAGGAAAAAAGGATGAGGTTTCATTTTCTTTTTCTTGCCGACTAGATATTCAATTTAAGGTGTTAGTTTGGGGTCAAATTTCAACAGCAATTCTATCTTGGAGAACCAGAAAATTTCAACCTTTTCTCTGAATAGTCAGACTTCTATAACTTTTCAGTAATGTTCAAGTTTAGTCAAATTGCCCGATTTTCGAAGCTCAGTCGAAAAAAAAGGCTAATCCAGTCGAAAATTGGTATAGAGAAAAAAAATGAGCAAAATAGGGCACGAAATTGGGGGGGGGGGCTCGTCCCCACAAGACCAAAATTTTCAAAACCAGTGGGAACCGATAAGTTACACCCACATCCGGGTTGGGAGGTGTGGATGGGGTTTTTGTGATTGAGAATAACGAAAAAGATGTTTACATTCTTTGCGGTAAGAAAAAAATGCAGCTTGATCACTTTTTATTTAGGCTTCCATTCTTTCAAATTATAGACGTTCGATTCTGGTATGCCCTATGGGAAAAGTTCCAAAACTTGAATACATTTCGGGTTATGGGGTGACTCTCAGCATTTTTACGGCTTTATACTTTCTGTTGTAGATTCCTCGAATCTAAACTTGAGTAAACAGTACATTTCTTTGTTTTGTCAAGTCTTTCTGTCCTCGTAAGTTTGTTCTCCAACAAGATATACTAGCATAAAAATTGTACCGGAAGATAGATAGGTATATGGATAGATAGATATGAATAAGCTGGGATAGATACATAGGATAACCAAAAGGCTGAGATAGACAGATAGACAGATAGATTGATAGATAGATAGATAGATAGATAGATAGATGGATAGATATTTTTGGTTTGTCACTCAGTAGAAACTGTTATGTGACCAATGTCTTCACACCTGTGTTCGGAATGATGAATCAAAAAACTGGAAAATAGGGTAATCGAAGAGCATATTACTTCTCTTACCTTTTGTAGTATGAATGCAACTGGACACAGACCGATTTAACATAAACTTACATAGCAAGGTAAACACCCCTCTCAATACGTTTGCATATGGGTTGGAAAAAATAAAAATAAAATTTTCTAGTCACAATAAGCAGTGAATGGTCCAATTTTCAGTCCCCTAGCTCTAATCACCCAGCCTATACGTGTGATACATACATACATACATACATACATACATAGCGAGCCAGATCTACTAAAACAAAAAATGTAGAAACCTAAATAGACAGATAGGTAGATAGATAGATTCAAGAATACAAGAAACCTGAACCTCTTGATTTTATACTATCATCATGTCTCTCAAGAAAAAAAATGACGATCATTTGTGGGGACTTGGGCAAAACTCATTCGCCAATGAACATCCATCAACAAAATAAAGGCTAATGTAACAGGATAAGCTTAAGCTTTTCAACGGACAAAGATCTGCCATCTGTATATGCTGGTTCACGCGCTTAAAATGGGAATGGCGTTGATCATTCCTTAGAAGGCGTATTTCTGACGGATGATGTTCAAACGTGAAACATGTATTGAAATTTGCGCAAATGTTCCATCCACATCGTCAGTCAAATGATTTATAAAATATCCAACCGTGGAAGTTTTCATACGTCTTATGGCGCCAATCTTTGCCAACCATTCTCGAGATAACGTGAGACAAAATTCACGATGATAAAAGATAGATGTAATATCTTATTACAAAGTACAGTGATACTTTGAATAGTGCCGTTTTGACTAGTACTGGTTCTGATGTATCACGGTTGAGGTATTGATGTACAAAATAATGTAACTAAATATAAGCTGAAAAATAGAACCGTACAGTTTTGAACTTGTCGGAAATTTTTGAAGCTAATTAACAGCACGAATCAAGGTATAAGTGCAATTATATAAAACACATATAACTTAGAGTATTAGAATCTACAATTCTAATTACATACGTGAAAGTAAAGAGGGGATGACGGTTAACAGCATCGAGAATGGAACCGACTGACCGAGTTCAAATTGTGGCTACTCATGATGATGATTATCAGTCTTTTAACGTCTGTCGTTGAACACAGACTTTCCCCCAAGATTTTGCAGGTCTCTTCTCTATCGTGGGCATCGTGGTGCCAGTATCTTTTGATCCTGTCTGAATCGTCTTTCCATCTTATTTTCTGTCAACTACTGTTTCGCCTATGGTTTCTTGGGGTCCTGTCAAGATGTCTAGTGGTTGTCTGACATTCTTGCAACGTGGACTGTCCATTGCGATTTGAGAATTTCATGATATCTCTGACTTTTTTTTTTCTTTAATACACTGTGATCCCTCCATTCGACGCTAAGCATATATTATACTGCATGGTTCTTCATTTGAGATAGAAACCATTGGTTAGGTCCCATTTACTGCTCCTTAGGTGACTATCGGGATGTTATATTTTCTTCTTTTAAAAACTAATGGAATCTTCTTCTTCTTGACTGTTGAGCTTGCTAAACCGAAATCTTGCCAATCTAAGATGACTCTTCGTTCGATTCCTTCTCTTTTTCTAGATTTCATAGAGTTTTGTTCTTCCAAGTAGATGTAGAGGTCTACTTTCTTTAGCTTTGCGTTTGTCTTCGATATATCTATCACTTTGAACTATTGCTTTTGCAAAAGACATGTTTTTCTCTACTTCTTCCAAAGGCATGTATCATATTCATATATTTCCATGAAATGTCTCATTACTAGCATGTCACGACGGTTGAAGGTAGTAAGGCAGACGAGGGAAGTCTTGGGAAAAGTATTCTTCCGTACCTACCTTACCTACCCAGACAGAAGTAGCAAAAAAACTGTACCCCACTGTCAAATAGCAGATATCCAAATGTATAAAAAGCGCCTCGTCAATGTGCTTGAAGAATAAAGTATACTACGAATACATCACACCAGCTATGACCTACGGATGTGAAACACAGAAATCAACAAAAAAATTGAGGACCAACATAAAATCGCAGAGAGCAAAGGAAAGAGTAATGCTATGAATATAAACGTCAGAAAAAGATGAAAATGGATCAGAAAGACGACTAGAGGGAAGTATATTATGCAAATAATTAAGCAATAGGGCTGGTCACTTATCAAGAAGAGATGACAATAGGTGGAGCAAAAAGCTTGCCGATTGGTGCCCATGGAACAGTACATGCATTAGGAAAAGACCAGTGACAAGATGGAGGGATGAGATATAAGGTTTGCCGGTAAGATATGACAAAATCTAGCACAATTGTAGTCGTCATGGATGGAAATGGAAAGGATGTTTGTTTATCAGTGGACGTATAATGGCAAAGAGTGGTGATGATGATGATTTTGCATGTTTCACATTTCCGAATGAGTGCACTGATACCATGCTCTGATCATAGGGAGAAGTGTCGAGGAGAGATATTTTGGTCCTAAACAGTGTGCATGGATACCCTGAGATAGAAGTGCCGATCCATACGTATATAATCCTGTCATTTTTTACGGGTACTATGTAAGTATATAATGTGGATACTATCTTGTTAGTAGCATGCATATATGTACATGTATGTGCGTGTTACATCTCCATATACATTTACCTCTTCATAATCTCACACTATTACACACACACGCGCGCACACACACACACACACGTGGGTGTTTATTATGCAAATTACAAATTCTGTATCCCCGTCTAATTACTATGGTAACAATATAAATTTGAATTGAACAGCTTTGATGACTTTTAAAATATGGATGTCTCGTCATAATAGGATGATATTTTATTCAAATCTATAACCTTTTTATCAGATGACTTTGGATTTCATTAGACTTGAAGTTATATTGAAATTTGTTTCCTGTTTTGTATAAAATTCATTCCTTCTTTTGTGTGGGAGGTTGCATAAACAAAGAAGTTCATTAGAAATTCGTGTCGATTGTTTCTATAAAAAAATAGTAATAGCAGTATATATATATATATATATATATATATATATATATATATATATTGATTAAATACATGATTTTTTTCTATCTTACATTCATATTGTCTATCTGATGAGCTGAATATAGAAAATGTCATAGACAAAATATATTGTCATGGACAAAATAATATATACGAATTGTGGTATATATTTCACCTTCACACGTATGTGTGCATGAGAGAGAGAATGAGAATGATGAAGAGATTTACATAAGAAAATACGAAAAGAGATAGATAGATAGATAGATAGATAGATAGATAGATATGATCAGGGATAAATAGATATCACTAAAATTAAACTAAAATAAATGTCACTGAAATTCTACCAGTAAATTGTAAGATAGAAAAAGATTCTTGGAATGTTTTACAGTGTCAACTTCAGATGAAATTAAGTAATATCCATACAAGTAATATTTATGTTTCAACTTTAACCAAGCCGGACTCAAAACTTCGAAACTAGATAGTTTCTGTAATTAGCCCGCCTTTCAAAATCTCCAAAATGTCCAGTATTTGACCCACTATTTTTACTTCTCTAGTTTGGAAGCAGATAATCTCAGAATGATTTCGGGATAATCTTCAGATAATCTCAGTAACTGATTTGGTGCACGGAGACGGCAAGAATAACCGAGACTCTCTGGAGCAGGGCTCCTCTTTTCTTTCTTTCTTTCTTCCTTCCTGTGTACCCGTTCATCCTGTCCAGCAGTGTTGGTGTGACCCTTACGAAGAATCTACTTGTATGATGAACAGTGTAATTTTCATGTTTCTTTTCGTAACAATCGACTTTTCAAATTCAAAGTAATACTCTTGTAAATGAAAATATGTCCTACCCACCACTTGGAACCATGGACCCTTCCACTGAGACGAATGATTTTTTTAATGGGGAATAAGTAGTGTAGTATAATATGTATGGACACCATAGAACAGACTAAAGACGTGTCATATTTGTTGGCAATTTGATTCAATTCAATATCACATTTTTTTATTGAGATTGGTGAGCTTGACTCTTTCCATCAAGTAACCCAGTAGTGTGCACATTTTTAGGGAGCTACATCATTTTCAAGTGAAAGTCTAGCACGAAATTCGGTTTATGCTAATAAAAGGCACATCGAAAACGAGCAAGGAAGTCTAGCTAGCGCCAACATACGTGCAAACCAGAGATGTTTGATTTTATGGAATGGTCCATTTGATTTACAGTGTTGTCAACCGTATTCTAGGTTAACAGGACACAGGTTACGTTCAGTTACCTGTGATTACTTCGGCCCTAATTCCTTTTGTAAACCTTTAGCAGTATACGTACCTTGGTTCGACAACACCTGTTCTAAAAAAATTAACAGAAGGAACTGAGAATACGCGAGCTCTATACTCTTCAAAGTAAACATACCTGTAAATTCACAGAAGAGTTTGATCGTTAACAAGCTGGTCATGAAGACGTTACTAATGTAGTGAGATAGATTCTCACCAAGAACACCGGACACGTGGCCCCGTTGCGTTACTTCGAGGTTTTATACTTTTATCCTCGGCGTGTATAGCCGATACCGTTGAAAAACAGCAATGAATAATTGAAAATACTAATTAATCATGTGTACTTATTATTACTTATCTACTTATATTTATATAATACGCAACGTGTATGTCTATTTTCGTCTGTAACATTTGTCAAAGGAGATGACCATTAAACGCTAATTATAGCGGCATCTCCTTTATTTATTTTGCGAACGTGTAGAGACACTGGGTTGATACTGGTTGAAAATAAACAAGAAAAGGTAGAACAACGTAATGTTTTTGGTATTTTCTATCTACAGTTCGATAGTGGAACGATCAATTGCACAGGTAAACAAGCATGTTTATTAATATAATAAATAGTAGTTTATATAGTTCATTCTGAGTTCATATACAGGAGATCAAATTACTTTCTAATATCAAAGAGCTCTCTCTCTCTAAAATTAGGTGTAGGCCTATGAGCAATGTAATAAGATGCAAGGTAAATGTTCAAGGATTATTTGAGGGGGAAAAAAAATAGCACCGCTTTCGACGCCGGAAAAATACTGTGTATTTTAGATCTTAAGAGTTTATCTTACTGCTTGCCTCTCGCCGTGTTAATATGAACAACTAAAAATATAAATTCCTTACATCGTAAACCTGCTTCGCTCTGGGCGCTATCTCTTCTCGAAGCGATGATCACAGGGGAATGCTCGCATACGGAACAGGTGGTGATGCTGATCGGTTAGATAACAAAGTAGATATTTGCACTGCATACTCGCTATTACATAATTCACAAAGACCCACATGGACCGGGCCGATTGCGTGAAACCATGATAAAAAGCTAGCATACCAACGCAAGGGTTTAAATTCCGAACAACTTCCTTTATAAATTCTTTGGGAAAAGAGGTGGGTGAGAGTCTTTTGTTGCGGTTAAAAGAACCTAAAATATCAATTCACTATTTAAATATAGGCTATAAATAAAGAAAAATTCTTGCGTGAAAGTACACACTTGGACTGACTACACATTGGGTGCAGAAGTACCCAAAGTTAAAGAGAGAAATGCCTTTACACTGGCTATGGCTTCAGCTGTCCCCGCTCAAGCTTCACATATCAAAGTACTACTTACTCGGTCCTGGTCTGCGATATGTGGAATAGAATTAGAGGCGACAAGCAACCCAGTGGCGTCACTCGCTTCAACCAGTGCTATTTTAGCTGTAGTCGGGCGAGGGGGAGATTGATTAATGCCTTTCCCAAGAACGTTGGTGCGGGGTGAACTCAAACTGTTTGAACTCAGTACGCGGAGAACATTCTCTGTGCCATTGCCACCCGCTCGGACACCCGGTACTTCCTCTGTAATAGTTAGCACGAGTACTCGAAATTCAAATTAGAACTTGATGACCCGAATTCACAACAAACTTGCCTTGGGGAAACTCAAAAACATTTTATTATGAACTGATCTGTTCGAACGGATGTCCAGACAGAAAAAAGGACATATTTCATGTCACTTACAACAAACACTCATTCTTTTTATTAATATTTCGTGATTTTATTAGCTTTTCGAAGCAACTATTCAGACTGTCATCTGACGGTAATCATTGATAAGTATGGATCAAAAGTAGAGGAAAAGCTCTCGAAAAGCCTGTTTTGTCCTGACAGCTGCTCTGCTTCCCAAACTACGAGAGTCTATTGGCCAACAGAAGATCAAATCTAAAATATAAACACTATTTCCCCCAATAGTTTGGCGCCATATTTGATGTTATTGTTTTACATGCATTAGTAGTTTTAGTAGTATAAATATTATTTTGAATTACTTTATTAGATGAATCATTGTCAACTTATTTTTTTTTTTACTGATATTCATTTCTTTTTTAATTAAGTTCCTTTCCTTCGCAACTCCTCAGTCCGTTGGTCCAAGGCCATCAGAAATCAGCGATTATCGAAAATAAAGGATGGGCTCTCAGCTAGAATCGAACTCGAATCCTTTTCGCATTATGAAGTCTGTTTTACCTTAGGAACAGCTTACAGCTAGCAGAAAATCCAATCTAACAATGTAAACTCAATTTTTCCCGGTAATGATTGGCATTAGATAATCTGATGAAAAGCTTCAATAATTCAATAACACTACGATTAAAACAAATATCTATACCATTCTGCTTGTTAGTATGTTCGTCTGTTCCGCTTTTTTTCCCTTGGATCACTTGGATCAGAATGTAGTATCCATCTGATATTTCGGCAATTGTAGCCCGGAATCAGTTATGTTTTCTGACCGAGAAACTTGCGTGATAATATTAAGCGGGAAGTAATTTGGAAGAGCGAAGGAGAGGAGCTTGAGGGAAAGATGGTGAGAAGGAGGAAGAGGTAGAAGGTAAATAAGTTAGAGTTTTTAAAAAAAATAGGTGGAAGAAAAAGACAGGCGCAGTGGCTGAATATAGAAAGATTGAAACGTTAGAAGGAATGGAAAGACCTGCTAATGGCGATACATTGAAATTCTTTATGGAGAGAGAAGGTTGCAGAGAACCTTAACGACCTCCAACTTACGCTAGATCAACTGAATGAAAAAAGCAAGAAAGTTGGCCTTCACATGAATTTCAGCAAAACAAAGGTCATGTGCAACAATCACGTAGAAAATAAACACAGCGATCAGAACTGAAAACGCAAAACTAGAGAAAGTAGACCACTATATCAACAAAGAACAACGAATCTCCATGAAATTCTCAGAAGAGGGAGAAATTAAATGAAAAATCACTCTAGGATGGCAAGCCTTTGGTAGGGCAAGCCTGATCTTCAGCAATAAGAAAATTTCCATTAGTCCTAAATAGAGATAACATAGCCAATGCATCACCATTGGAGCTGAAACATGGAAACTAACCAAGAGACTGACCCTCAAACTGAGAACTGTGCAACGTGCCTATGAAAGAATCATGCTTAACATCACATGGAGGGACCACAAGACAGCACAATATAATTAGGAGAAAACAGGAATCCTGAACATCATAGAATCCATTAGAAAAATCAAGTGGCAATGGGCTAGTCATGTTGCAAGAATGGCAGACAACCGATGGACATCATGATTCACAATATGGATCCTCGGAGATCACATACGAGATCGAGACCGACAAGATAAGATGAAGAAACGAACTAGACAAGTTCAGAAAGTATTGTGCCGCCCATGATAGAGGGGTCTGGCGAATCTTGGGTGTCTCTGTCCATCGACAGACGATAAAAGACCTATGATGATGATGATGATGATGATGATGATGAGGGATTTAGCAAATGGTAGGCGAAGACAAAACCTAACTAAGCTCACGCACTCTGGATAATGGTTGACAGGGCTTCATTTAATCAAAATTTCAAGCTATTATTACGATTACAATGATCAAGCTATTATTACGATCGCAAAAATTATTACATAACTATGGCAGTACCTTTCGAGCCACATTTGCAACCTAGTGAATGAGGCAGTGCAGTAATGTACGGTTTGTTATTTATTGCTACATCTGTCATAAAAATTGAAATTAACATTATGTAGAGTAGATGATTTTATATATATATATATATATATATATATATATATATATATATATATATATATATATATATATATGTATGTATATATATATATATATCCAAAAGCCTCTCGTCAAATAAAAATTACTAATTATCAAAACACCAGAACAAGTTATTGACAAAAATAGAACATTTGATTTCTTATCGAACATCCAAGATTTGATCGGCTGTTGTAGATTTTTATTGGCTTAATTAGACAAAATTGGCTTGATCTAGCCGAGAAATGGCTAATTTGGCAACCCGAATTTGAGGTGAGCACACGTGTCTTGACAGCTTTTGTGGTATTTCTTTCATTCATTATTTTAGGTTATATAAATATATATGTACATATATGCGTGTATGTATGTATGTATGTGTATGTATATATGTATAAACTTGCGTGTCAAAAAAACTCAGGGATCAGAATATGAAATAAGCGACGCGGAAGGGAACATTTAATTGGGAAAATGTTTGACGGCTGGGTAATCGGATTTGTTTTGAAGTCTTGCGTGTTTCAGAGAGAACACGTAATATGTAGAGAATGGCTGAAGTGAGTTGAAAAGAAAACCTTAGAAAAAGTCGGAATTCCATGAAAAGCTCCCAGAGAGATAAAAGAATTTATAAAAGTGAAGGAATGAAGGAAGGTAACATACATACACATGTACATACATATATACATACGCAAATATACATTTCTGCACACACAACAGCTGGAACCCGTACGGGATCTTTTTTCCAAAATATCTATTACTAAACGGGCAGTTCTAAAAGAGACATGGCTTAGTACGACACAAGGCTACAAGTGTAAGTAGGGCACACAGTGAGAATCTAATTTACTACAGTATAAGTTATTTTGTGAGAGTAGCTTACCGGCCATAACTCTACAAAAATCTCCAATCCACGATCTATCTATCGATCTATCTATCTATTACAGTCTACTAATATTAGGAACAAGTGCATCCAATTAGCCTGAAAAAGAAGAGTCTGCAACTAATGCAGCTTCCCAGTAGTCACTTATGGAGCTGAAACATGGAACTTAGATAAAAAGTGGCTTTCATACTAAAGAAAACATGTTATGTTCACAGAGAAGAATTACGTTCGACATAATCTTGAAAGATCGCAAAAGAACACTGTGCATTAGTGAACAAGAGATATTAGCAAACTTGAATGGCAATGGGTAGGCCATGTTGCAAGAGCTCAACTAAAATGGAAGACTCTTGGGAAGGCCTGTGCTCAACAACAAACTTTAAAGATTAATGTCAGGCAACCGCTGGACGTCACCGACTCAAAATATGGACCCCCAGAGATCTGTGACCGGCAGAAAATAAGGTGTTGTGAACTAAACGAATTTATAAAGTGCTGGCTCCGTGATCCTCATGTCAGAGCGATCTGGAGATTTGGAGGGAAGGTCCGTGCCCAACGACGAACCCTCAAAAGGTTCATAATGACATCTATACGTTCTTGCATATTAGCGAGAACCATATTCGTCTCAGTAAGTCTTCAATTCATAGGTAAGGGCAAAATAACTCGTCTTTTGATAGTGAGTTATTCTTTATTTTTTCTTACATGAGTTGATTTTTATAAAAATAAAACCGTTTTAAACCTGCAATGACGATTTTTATATTTTAATCAATTTCGCGAGAGAGACTTGACATCGGAGTTACAACGTTAAAAAAGATATACGAGACATACGAAGAGGTTGAACTGTGTATTTTTTTTTGTTTTTCTGTATGTATCAATGGACTCTTCCACTAGAAGGTAGCAATTTTGCTGATACAAATACCTTCAACTCACGATTTGAAAAAAATACCCTTTCACTCAAACGACCACAGATCAATTTAAAAATGAAACATCAGATAGGATTGATTTGACTTTCTCATTCATTTACAACATTGAAGTAGTGAACTTATCAAGACTTTAAGGAAATAAGAGAATATGAAGAAACCACGGAGACAAGGGTAGATATTTTTACTAAATACATTACGGCCTCCAGTACACACAAACACACAGACACACAGACACACACACACACATATGAAATTCATTGTAGTATTATCAATCGTCGTTGGTCATTCTCAAAAAGAAGCAATATATGATATAGTTTTGAAGTCAAGAAAATCTATGATGTATCGTGGCGTTCGATGAAAACTGTCCGAAATTCATAGTCAGTAATATTTAGCAAAACATGATTAAATCAAAAAAATACTGCCTAAATACTCTTTGTATATATGTATAAAATAGAGTTTATTTTCTAAAACAATCATCTTATAGAGATTCAAATATACCGTGATTTTTTTCCACAGGAAAAAACTAGTCCTGAATCTATGACCTAAATGTATTAACATTCCTTCTTTGAAATAGAACGGAATTTTCCTTTTCAAAAGTCAAATCAAAGGGGGTCATAAAACAACCGATATTACCATTTTATGAATGAATTAACGACACTCTGGTTTCATTTGCAGCAAAAAAAAAGAAGAATTCTCAACAAACGATTTTTTTAATGTTTTACAACCTGTTTGATTGGTCGTGGGTGTAGCTTAGTGGTTACATCAAAGGAATATTTTTTGAGAGACCTAGACAACGATCCTTGAGGTAGAATCGGTGACGACAACTTCACTTACACGAAGAAAAACTTGATAATAAAACAAAGTTATTCCGAGTCATCTAAAGGCATAATCATCATCATCATCATCATCATCATCATCATCATCTCAGTCTACTTTTGGATATATGCCATCTCCAAGATCCACCAGTTCATTCACTCTCATTCACGTCATGATGCCAATAGCTTCTGAACTTGTATAAATCACACCATTTTATTTGTTTTGTCATCCGTACTTTTTCACATATCTTTGAGGGCTCATATTGTGTGACACGATGTCCAAAGTTTGTCCTAACAACAAGGCCTATATATTGTCAATTTGAGTTTTCAAATGGTTATTAAGATACCTCTGAAACCTCTTTGCTTTCTTATATAATGCACCGTCTTGTGATCTCTTCATGACGTGTTAGGCATAATTTTCTGAGTTGCATGAACCTATCTCTTGGTTAGATTCTGTTTCGGCTCCGATTTTTGAAAGAACCCATCAGTTGTAACCCTTTCTTTTTCAGATCAGTGGATTTTTTTTCCTCTTGAAGGTTGATCCTCCTCTGCCGAAGGCTTGCCAACCTATTGTTATTTGTTTAATTTCTTCTTCTTTTGAGAATTCCATGTAGATTCTGTGTCCCAGGTAGATGTAGTGATCTTCTTTTTCAAAAATTCTGATCTCAAGTGTCTTCAGCCTCAACACATTTCTTAACCATTCTGTTATACATATCGGTTGATTTGCATAAGAGCATAACCGTTTTAAACATACGAGGAAAACTTTCTTTTTTTCATTATTTTTACGAGCGAAAAAACCCGACAGATATGTTACAACTATAGAGTAGTGAGCACTCAGAGAACGCATACATTTGCAAGCGACGTTCACTAACTAAAGAACTGAACCAAAATTTTAAGAATTTAACAAATAAGGTACAGAACTTCATGTGCACAAATACTGAGTTACTTCCCTTCGAATTTTATTATAGCCTTCTTTATTAACAGAACGTTTTGAACTTTTCCTGCAGAATAATAAAAAATATCTCTGAATCATAATCAAATTCTGAACCTACCTAAAATTCAATCAATTCTTCTGAGAACCTTAGGAGATATTGTGTGGATAAACAGACGAACAGGCGTACAGAAAAGAGTGGATATATATTACAACTTTGTTGGTAGAAATAAATATATATATATACTTGGCTGTGAACAAGTTCAGCCGATATTTAAAAAAATCTATCACAGGATTGCATAAACATCGTTTCTTCTAATCCCAAAAGAAATTTTCCTTTTCAAAAGTCAAATCAAAGGGGATAATAAAACAACCGATATTACCATTTTATGAATGAATTAACGACACTCTGGTTTCATTTGCAGCAAAAATGAGAGTTCTTCTCAAACGAATTTCTCTATGTTTTACAACCTGTTTTATAGGTCGATGGTGTAGCTTAGTGGGTACATCAAAGAAATGTTGTTTCAGGGATCAGAGTAATAATCTCTGTTGCAGAATGGTCGAGGATACCTTCACTTCGATGGAGAAAAACTAATTTGACTATATAACAAAGAATATCATGATCTGCTTACAACAGTGATTCTCAACTTAAGGCATTTACCCCTAATAGTGTGTGAGGTAACTTTTAGTTCTTTCTCCTTCGAGTCCCGAATGGTTTCATTAGTAATATTTAGATACTGACTTCAAATTTTGATACCTGGTAAATTTCAACACTTTGTTTTATACACTTTTTGTTGTGAATTTTGCCAATTTTGACTATTCTAAATTCAATTTTTTTAGCCCCAGTAATCTCAGAGTGAAGGGTGCGATGATCTCAGATTAATGAGTGCGGTTAAGATTTCAAAATCTCCTAAGTGGTGCAAGCCACCGAAAAGTTAAATAACCATTCACAGGCATACCTCTCTCTATTGTACTTCACTTTATTGCACTTTGCAGACACTGTTCGTTTTTTTTTATTGAATGTTTGTGGCAATTGAGCTCTGAACAAGTCAATCGGCATCACTTGGCCGATCTCAATTGTTCACTTCGGATCCTCACGTCGTATTCTAATAATTCTAGCAATACTTAAAACTTTTCAATGATATTATTTTGAAATGAGGTTACCTATGCAATGGCCTCTAATATGCTTTAGGAATCCAGAAATTCGTATGAATCATTTTATTGCAGCGGTATGAAACTGAATTTTTAATATATCTGAGGTTTACCTGTATTTTTTAAAATCCACTTTATATTTAGAGGGTAACGTATTTTGAAAAATAAACGCATGTACTTCAATTATGGTGAGGACAACATCTTCCAATTCTACTCAATCGGTATTTCTGTTATTGTAGGCTTTGCCTCCACCCACAAACGATCTGTGGAGACATTTCATTTCTAGTATGGATAGATAGATAGACAGATATAAACAGAGTTTTGTAAATAGATATGAACAGGTGGAGATTGATATACAAGAAGATAAACTGAATTTGACAGGTAGAGAGTCATGTAATATGTATTTAAACACGTGTGACTATGACTTGGAATCCGTTTATACGAACACAAATGAATAAAAAATGCAGAGTTTCTGAAAACAGTTCAAGGTTGTTCTTATAGGATTTCATTCCGTGTTCTTTATTCACGCTCCAATGTCCTTGTGTTTTTGTTAGATCATCTGAGTATTACAAGGAATTTTATGGCGTTTTCATAGTCAAGCCACGAAAACAAATTATGGAAATTCATCTGCTCCCTTGTCGAAGAGGGCGGGTTTGTTGAACGTTCCTAAGTCAGGCACCGAGTGCTTAACTATTCATTCTATAGTTCCCGCACTTCTGTGAATGCCAGTATCTGAGTGAACTACTTTGTCAATTTGCGCGAATGTATTCCGGAAACGAAAGAAGAGGAAGGAACAAGATGGAGAATGAGGAGGAAAGAAAAGGTGGTAAATATCAGAAAGAAAGAAAGAAAGATAGATAGATAGATAGATAGATAGATAGATAGATAGATAGATAGAAAGAAAGATAGATAGATAGAAAGAAAGAAAGAGGGGGAGGGATGAGTAAGAAAAAAGGGAAATGGAAAGAGAGAATTGAGAAAGTAAGGAAAAAGCTAAGGAGAAAGAAGGAAAGGAAGAACATAGTATATTAGAAGAAAAAAAAGAATAGAATATTAAGAGGGCTAAGAAAGAAAGGAAAGAGGGGAAGGAAGAAAGTACATGATGGGGAAAGTAAGGTCGAAGCAAACAAACACAGGAAGATAAGAAGATAGGAACCGTCACTTGACCTATGTCATTTGGCACCATGCTGTGTTAAGGGCTTTCAATTTGAAAAATTGTGTGAAGGGGTGATCGATGAAATATTACCTCTCGCCTTTTGTTGGATCAGTTAAAAGTCCGAAAAAAAACTAGCGTGACCCTGCAAAGTATTTATACGTAGGTATATATCCAGCCAAACAGAATAATTCAAATACTGAAGAGACTTATGTTGACAATTTGAGTTGTCATTTCCTAACAGAGAAAGAAAGATAGGAAAAGAGCTAAAGGGCTAAAAAGAAAGAAAGAAAGAAAATACTAATTTAAGAAAAGGGCTGATAAAAGAAAATGAGAAAGGTTTGATGAAATAAATTTAGTGTAAACAAACTAAATCCAGGGCGTGAATGACTCAGATCGCTCCAAGGTCAGTCACTCAAGTGAAAAAATATTTTATCGTAGGTTTTTTTTTTTTTTTTTTTTTTTTTCAAATGTTTGCATCATAAATTTTCAAAATGATGCATATGAATAAATTATATCATGTTTTTGATACTGTAACAAATCGGCACAAGGTCATAATAAAGAAGCACCTACTAAGGATCGAACTCACAACTCGATCGTAATGATCTCCGAAGGTTTCAATAAATTCAAAACTGAACGTTTCTCGACCGCTTTTGTGCACATGTGTATGTGTGCGCGAATGCACGTATGTGTGTGCCATTTAGCAAACATGTGTTTTCATGTATTTGTGTGAACGCACTTGTCTTAGTGTGTATGTTTATGTATGCATGCTATATATATATATATATATATATATATATATATATATATATATATATATATATATATATATATATATATGCGTTTCGCATCAGACATACGATAACTCTACCATCAAAAGATCAGGTAACAGTTAATTAGTTTTGATCGTGGGTCGAGACATGGGAAAGGCGTGAACAGTATACGCCCATCGATACAAAATCAAACTCCTGAAAGATAGTTCATTCGTGTGTTAATAAATTCTTCGATTCCACGAATTATATGAATTGCGAGGGCAATGATCGTTCTAGAGATGTATGTATGAACGGTGTCATATTTTATGTTGAGCCATAATTGTCCTGTAAAATGATTTTCCGTCCATCGTACCAAATTTACTTCTCTTCAGTGTCGAATATTTAGATATTTCGTACGTAAATTTAGATAATTCTAAAGAGCGGATGTCAAAGGAGATACTTTCTATAAAGTATGGATATAGATCTATAATCTATATTTTTTTCCGTTTTTATTAGATTAAACACGGAACTGCTTTGTGTATTGGCCATTATATCAGCCGAATATTAACTTCATGGAACGGCCAATTGTCGAGTAATCTTGATGAATACACTCATAGATATCTGCAATAGTAGTTAGATAATGGAATACACAGCAACCACTTAACGTACAAAAAGAGTCTCAATGGATTCTTACCGCTCAACCTGAGACCTGAAACACTGATATGAGGTTTTCACAGAATCAGAAAAGAACAACAACGACACAAACATCAACAAACTCAACAACAAACTATTAACCTTTTTAATCATAGTTGCCAATACTTTCAAGCCATATTGCAAACAAACCATCAGTGAAATCTCATTGGAAAACGAAGAAATCTCAAACCACGGACAAGAGAAAAGATTGAAGCAATCAAAACTATCCCAAAGAAACGTAGAGAAAATAACAGAAAATACCCCATGGCAATTGAATAAAATTCTCAAAACTGGTAGGTATTTCAATACTATCAACAAACCCTCCGTACTGGAAGAATACGAGAAACTAGTGCGTCTGAAGGAAATGTGCCCAAGAATTCTACAAAAACCTATATTCCTCTAAACCAAGGGTAACTTATACAAGTCACCAGTTCGAAGATTCTCCAGAAGCGAGCCATTAAACAATAAAGAAAAAAGAAAAGGCACTGGGCCAGATAACATCACCATCGACCTATTCAAAACAGCTGGTAAGTCATCACTGAGAAACTAAGCATTCTGATCAACTTATTCTTCAAACAGGAATATTATAGATGGCAATGGATTGATGGCAATGGTACAAGTATCCCCCGCTTTCCGAAAGATCGCTTTTCGCCTTTTTTTTTTTTTGCTTTTCATTTGTTTTGCAGTGAGCTGTTTCAGAAGCAGTGCACACCACCTCTCTCCGTCTCTCTCTCTCTCTCTCTCACTCTCTTGCCTCAGTTTTAAGTATTTCCTACTACCCTGACCTCCAACAACTCAGCCTAACATACCATCATCACTGGAAACTTTCCTTGTATAAATCAATGGCAATTAATTTTTCGCCTCCTGTCATCCAGCTTATAATCATTTTTAAAGGAACACCCTACTTTTGGATATCGGGGTAATAATGTACAGGTTCAGTAATACGTTACGTTGTGAAAATGGCTGTCCTATCATCGCCTCGTATAAATCTGCGAACAAAAGAAAACGTGTTCACTCAAGAGGTTAAGGAAGAAGGACAACCAAAGGGAATATCAACTAGCGAATACGTGTGATGGAAACTTCCGTCATCGGTGGGTCTCTAGCTAACTCAATAAACCTACATGATTAAATCAAGTTGTTGAGGGAAGAATTTGGGGAAAAGCAAGGGTGAGGACGAAGGGGAAAGATAGGTTTGAAGGCGGTGGATATGAGGTAAGAAAGCTAGTGAAAACGATAAAAAAAGACGAAAGGATATGTATATATATATATATATATATATAGATAGATAGATAGATACATATATATATATATATATATAGAGCGAGAGAGAGAGAGAGCGAGAGAGAGAGAGTGGTAAAGGATGGAGGCGAGAGAAAGACTTAGAGAGTCATACCTGCTGACTAGGTGTTGAGAGACAGTAAATGATTTATAGACAGACAGAGCTGGAAAGGCGTAGAAATAGCGATACATTGAAATCCTTTTAGCGGAGGTAGGAAAAAAAAGGAAAGATGAAGAGAAGGATACGGTAGGAAATATTGATGGGTTCTTTTTCTCACTGATGAAATGAATCCTGTGTTTCTATAACATTTAGATAACCGAAGAAAAAAAAAGTGCGTGGACAGGTAGCTGAGATTGGAAGGGATACGGGAGAGAATGAGAAGACACGGACGAAGAGTGAAAGACTATCAGAGGCATAGGACAATGGATAATTTCTAGTTGCCAACACTTGAGGAATTTGAACGGTTCAAGCTATTAGAAAATAAATATTTTTCAAGTAGAAACTCAAAGAAATTGAACTAATTGCTAACTCAAATTTACCGATAGTGATATCTCGGTTACAACTCCAGATAGGTTTTTAAAAAGGTAGTGCTAAACGAAAAACCGCAATATGACATAGCATAAATAGCATGACCACAACATCTCTCTTCACTTGACTGCTACGATCCCAGGGTCATTTTCCTTTTTCTTTTAAATATATAATGTTTCTGTTGAGCCTTAACATGATGGAAGGGATTATTGCAATGTATCTTATGTGGTAGGTACTTTCCGGAACTCAGTACATTATTTACTATTGTGCGTGTGTTCACATTCACTTTCATGTGGTACATTAACCAAGATGTACAAAACATAGTTATTTTGATAACTGCCGATCGTGCTATCTTACATGATCATTCATTTTGGAGATTCAGCATCACTAAATCTACCACAAAAAATATTTTTTTCCAAAAGCGCAATACGGGGTAGCGCTAAGCGGGTTATGGCTGTTCGGTCATTCTGAGCGAGATGGCACCATTCCAACAGGAAAAACAGAGTCAACAGGAAATGGCTCTTAAATGAGCTCCGAAATGTCACAAAACTGTAGTGTCATCATCTGCGTAAACTGATATGCCATCTCATTTAACTCTGCTCACACTTGTTAAGATATAACTAACAAGCTGTAATCAAAGTCGTTAATAATCGTTGAACCAAAGGTTGGTACTATTCTAAGGTCTGAGGATTAAACTAACTTGGTCAGGCACTGTAGATTATAAGGCCTCCGAGAGGATTTTCAGAAGGCAGTGTAAAGCTGTTTTCACTCATCCCACCCTCATCACTGAATAATACCCTTATCTTTTAGCCATCTTATTTTCATCCACTAGAACCCTTTAGCGCGCCATATTATGTTCACTCGGTGAAAACAGTAGAGTCGACCTATATTATTTAATTAACATATCTTTTAGAAGTTTTGATACACAGCTGTACCCAAGAAACACTAGGGTCCGTTTGAGTCTCTGGGCCCCAGTTTCGCTCCTTCTAAGAGGCCTCTCTGTTGACATCCACTAAAACTAGCCTACTCTGGAACAAGAGTGGATCACGCAGAATGGATCCTACTCAATGGAAATGAATTACGGTACTGCCTTGCGAATCGTCACTCTATGGCAAATATGTACTTACAAAGCTAAAATTGACCCGGCATAAGCAAAGTGTGCGGAAAATGCAGAGTGAATGAAAGATTTTGTTCCCTTCAGCCTCTAAAGAGCTTGTATGTCTTAGGGAGGTCATATACTCGGCTTTTGAGCACTCTGCCCACCGCCCGGCGCCACCTCGTGCTGGACGTTAATTTGTCTTCTTTTTTTCGGTTCAGAATAATTGAAAAAAACACGACAAATTACCTCAGATATACGTACTTATATCAAATCAGCGGGAAATGAAAGTGATAACACTCGTGAATATATATTTTATCATATATAGTTGCCGTTTCCAATCATGTTGATGAGCCGCGTTGTACAACGTGTTGTTGTGTCAGTCTGTCCAAGTTCTCTTTTTCATTCAGGAATGTCTTCCTTTTTTTTTTTTTTTTTTTTAAATGAAAACTCGATTCGAATACAGATTTTCAAGACAGACCTTTGTCGCATCGAATATTAACACGACGGAATTTCAAACCACTTTTCCTTTGCCTTTTGGACCATGTGCTAGGCTAAGAAAAGCTGAGTAAATATTTATTGTGTCTGTTGTGATGACTGAGGTTGTTAAGTATTTCCCACCGACTCCAGATGCCAGATGCTGATTTTCAAAGACGCCAAATTTGAAATATTGCTTCAATGCAATTTTTCTACCCCTACATGTCTTCCATACATACTGATGCGATTTTTGCATCTACACACACACACGCACACTCAAACAGACACACAGAATATAAGCACGTACGTGCACCGAGACGTTTGACAAAACAAAACAAAAACATTTACAGACGTCAAAGATGCTGCATTTGTTTGTCTGCTTGTTTGTTCATTTCATGCTGGATAAATAAATGAATAAATAAAGAGTAGATAAGAAGAACATAGGCAATAGTGAATTGATTAAGGTGCGAAATATAAATGCATTTAATGATCTTATTATTGCATGTGCCATCAATAATCCGTTTGTTAAATAGTCAATCATTAAAGGAACAGTAGCCTTGGTACAGTAGAAAAAACAACAGAGGTTCAAACGTGAGTGATGAAAGAGAGGGGAGTGCCTTGGGGTTATGGCGTAAAACTGAATTGGGTCCCGATCGAAAAAGTTTAAAGATCCATAGTTTCAAGGGTGGGGTCAATCACGCACACGCTGCATTTCAGCTCAAAAACTGCAACATACAGAGTATTCCACTGATAGACCTCGCTGGAACCGGGTGCATCTTCAACCCTGAGTACGTACGTAGATATGTACGTACGGTAGTGGGGAGGGGCACGCGCGCGTGAGAAGCAGAACAAATAGATGCAGATATAGCTACTGTTAAGTTCATATATAAGAAACTTGAGGGCGCCTGCCGTATATCATTTCTATACTAGAATAAATATAAACTATGATCACCAGTCGCGTGGCAATGTTTAGCTCTCTTGTCCCACAGAATCAATTCCATAGATTCTGCGGTTTAGTGAGTTCGATCCTAATAGAGCGCATCCATTATCGTGACCTTGAATGAATCTGCTCCTACCTCTGGCGATGGATAAATAGTGGAGCTGCAGGAGCCCTTTGGACCTGAAAGGCAGTCTATCTTGGGCGTCTTCCTAATGCCCTGGCCCCGTTGTAATCCCCCAAATGCTACAGAAACAATGATTTGGACATGATGGATCATTCGGGAAATGGAGACAAAGTAATTGCCCCGTGTGTCGTGCGACAGGAAGGCAACTGAGTCTGTGTCATCACTCAGCAGTAGAAAGAGGTTTTTGTTGAAGGGTTTGTTTTTTTGTTTTTTGCGTTTCATAAACCTCTACCAACGAAGTTGGGGAGGTACGTGTATTCAGTTGCGCCTTTCCATCTGTTTGTCTATCCTTCCGTATCTCTGCGCACACGTCATCTTCAAAAAGTATTCAATGGATTTCGATGAAATTTTATCGAAAATGAATCGAGGAAGAATTGATGGAATTTCGAGGCGGATACAGGAATACTTTTCACTTTTCCATTTCTTTCATACATGGATGTATTCGCAAATGACTGTCGAAATTATACCTCCAAGTGTTCTCAATGTGAAATGATAGGAAATAGGCTTGGGTAGAAGTGATTCAATATTGAGGCAGATCGGTATGAAATTACTACCCTTGAGAATGGCGTTAGCATTTGCTCTCTGAGTATTTTCTAGTATTATGTGAATTACGTTACTGTACTTTCGAATCCAAGTACAAGTTACATCAATTGATGGAAAATCTGCTTGAAAATTTGAATTGGAAGCGAACTACTGAAATAGATAGAGGACGAGACGTTAACTTTTGTCTCGACTTGGCTAGATATTCACCTGACAAATAGTTGGTTATTTATAACGATTCTTTCTTTTTCTTCTTTTTTCTTAAATCTTTTTCTCTCTTTCATCCTTCCCCTCGGCCTTCCTCTCCACTTTTCCCTTCATATTATCAATCCTCTTTCTTTCTATCTTTCTTTTCCTTTTCCTCTTCCTTCTTTCCTCCTCTCTTTCTTTCTTCTCTCTTCAGAGAGAAAAAGAACCACAGAGAACTCGGGGGCGGGAGATACCTACCAGATATATCTCATCAGAATTAACACAGTTCTTTGCAGAACCAAAATTGAATTTGTTACGTAAATATAATTGATAGATTGATACCAAAATTGCTTTAACGGTTAGGTTCGTTAAACATTTGAGGCATCTTGGGGTTAAATTTCAACCCACCTTTGAAGTACTGGTATCTTCGTGGTAGGTCATTTTTAATACCATCTTTTTATCTTCATATATCTAGTTAGCGTGTAATTTTCTTGAAGAAAATTCTCACCTAGTAAATCTGTAAAGAGGTTAATGAATATTGGTGTAACATTATGAAACAGCAGGAATTCAGTTACTAATACACCATAGTTTTCCTAACTCTTTGAAGCATCATGGGTTAAATTTCATCCCACCTTTGAAGTGTTGATATCTACGTGGTGGGTCATTTTTAATACTTTTTTTTATCATCGTAGACATGAGGAAAAAAACAAGACAGATAATCAAGAAGTCATCAGTAGGCTCAAATAGCTGTAGGCGGACTGAGTTGTAAGAATATCAAACAACCGCTGGACATAACGACACATGACATGGTTCCAAATGGATCATAGGCGAAATTGTGTCTGTAAACACTGATGGTCCGGACAAATTGAGAACGTTCTGGCAACGTGACGCTCAGAAGTGAAAAAAAAAACCTATACAACAAGGGAGGCCTATAGTCCATCAAGGAACTTTGAATGGTTGATTGATGATGATGATGATGATGATGATGATGATGATTATGATGATGATGGCTGTGTAGAAGTTTAATGTTCTGTCAAATCCATTTGGGTTGAACCTAGACTGATCGACAAGTGGCGGAGGAGTTCAAAGTGGAAGAAGATGTGCCTCAAAAGGGTAATACAGAATGATTTTCGGATTGACCGCAGCATCTTAATGTAGTGAGATTCAATCACTCTTACATCGCACGCGTGTGAATACAAAAGAACAAAAATGAAAAAGAAAAACATCAAGAAAGAACCTCGAGAGCGCAAACGCCATTATCACTAAACCTGAATGAAAATCAGTTTATATAAGGTGATGATGTAGGGTCGAAAAATTCCTGGATCAGCCCACATATTTAATCGATTCTTACTAAACTCATGACCCACCCTACCATAAATGGACTAATACCAGGGACTACATGAATGAGTGGGGAAAAAATCAAAAAATATCTTTCGATCGGGAAAAGGTCCCGGGTCCAAAAAAAAAAAAGAGAACTAATTCCTCCGTACCTCATGTGCAACACTTCCAGAAAAGTTAATTGAAATTCATCGAAAGCTTTTGGGGAATTTGAGTGGACAGACAAGCTGACACGATTAAATACATATACCTCTTTTACATATATATATATATATATATATATATATATATATATATATATATATATATATATATATATATACGGTCGGGGGGCTTCTATAATCCGAATGTTGTTGTCCATACTAATTGGTCAACTGGGAATCGACCCAAAGACTCGAGAGGCGACAGTAAACTTGAGATTCGATGGAAAGTTGGGTCTATCAATGCCAGGACAGTGTGAGTACCGGTGAGAGTGCCGAGAAAGATTCTGAAGATCTGTTGGGACTCATCGTCTCTAGATCCTCAGCGATAATCACCATGTATATCTAAACATACAAATTCAGGGAAATAATAAGATCGGTAAGAATACTGAAAAAAGTGCTGAAGTATCTCGGAAAATTGCTGTCAGCAATGCCAGTCGATATCTGGTGTAATAATTCTCAAGCTTTGCTCTCCATTGAATCTCAGAAAGCTAGAGGCTATGCAAGGTAGCGCCTGTCCCCTTTTCAAGTGAGAGACAAAGTTAGTAGTGAGCTACATGGAACCAGCTTCATAGCTAAAACCCCGACCTGACGACTGAGCTCGTTCCTCTGTCAACCAACGTGACATGAAAGTGTCAAGACTTTTGTCGAGATGTCTGGCAATAGGAGACAACACAGGGAAGGTGAATTCTGTACCTTTCCCAGAGGCATTCATTTGAATTGAAGCACCCAGCCTAAGACAGACTTCAAATTTACTTCGTAGATTCTCTCGTGCTTATGACCGTAACTCCTCTCTTTTTGCACCCGAGTAGTAAACAAAATGGTATCAACACACCAAGTTCAAACCTAAGCTGAAATTGACTTCGATCAGCACTAATCCATTAATCTATTTCTCCCAGCACCCAGTCCCATAACCAGATACCTGGAAAAAAGTCTCATTGCCAACATTTTACGATGTTTGATGAATAAAAGTGTGTGTGAGGGAGTACTTAGGCAAACCACTCCCCCATAACTGCCTCATCACCAAGCCAGTAGTAATGCAAATAGCCATTACATCCAATGTCAACCTTGACAAGGATCGTTCATTCAGACAAAATAACATAAACGTTCAGGTTTTTTCAGCTCAATGTGATGCAATAGTTAACGAGTTAATTTCGCAGAAAATTACTACTCTGGTGAGGTAGATCCTTACTGAGTATCCCACACTTGTAGCCTTGTACTGTATTATGTAGGGCCTATAAAAATGCGCTCCGGGGTACATTGTATCCGGTCCCTGGGGTTCAAAGAGTGCCTCAGAGACAATAGGGATCTGGGTATTTCCTGGAATCTTAGGAAATGTTTGAATATATTGAAAATCAACATTCACATTTTGTGCGAGCCGGCATAGTTTTATAATTACCCAACTTATAGACTGGGTTCTCTAAGCCTTGGTTGGCAACTAGTCTCGAAGACGGTATAGAGACCCTTAAAGCAGATGGATGCCGATTTCAACTTCCTTCCGACAGCTTCCGCAGTTAAGCTGATGCCGAATGTACCACTCAGTTTTCCTTGGAACTACGTCACCAAAGCCAAGAAAGAGAATCAGTAGACTGGACACCCCAGGATCTCCATACGCTTCGTCTAGGCTGGTTCCCTGAAGGAGTTACTCAATGTCGTTCCATTGTCTACGAGTCAAATGGAGGCCTTCAAAAATAAGTTCATAGAAATTACTATCTATAATATTATGTTGTATTGTCAAGTGTTAAATTATGATAAATAATATTATTTTCTTTGATAATAGCAGAGCTGCACAAGTATGATTTGACGGATTTGCCATGAGGGCTGCCTGAGACAGGCCTGCTGTCTGCAGCACCATAGGGCTGAAAATTCAAACATTCATTTACTAAGTCTAGAAAAAACGGTGTATAAGTTTTTTTTTAAGTCTTATAATGGGTCTCAGAGAAGGTTTCAATTAACAATGCAAGTTAGAGTGAAATTTGTCCCTTAGTTCGTGCCTGACGGTATATATGCTTGTTTTATCTTTTTTTTTTTTTGTCTATTTTTTATTCGGGCTTTTTTTAGTTATCACTGTCCAACAAAGGGTGAGAGAAGTAACTTATTCATTTCCCCATTTTTTAATTGTTCAACCCCGATACGGCATGTCACTGACAGACGTCGGTCGTGCGATGGTCTCAAGTGAGTGAGTAACCTGACCTGTTTTTGGGGGGGGTTTTGTTTAGTTTTTTTTTGTTTGTTAGTTTTTGGGGGGTGGGGTATTGTTATGCTTGGATCGGGCGATCCGTTTAAATTTGAAATACCCCAAGATTTTTACTCTTTCTTTCAACTGGAACAACTATTTTCTTCCACTTTTTGTTTTCATCCATTGTGTAAGCGAAGGAGCATAATATCCTCATTTTTAGAGATGATTGTCACTTATTATTATTTACTCACTGAATTTTCAAAATAGTCTATTGATCATTTGGTTGTTTTCACTGCAGATGAAGTGATAATAAGTCACCTCGATCTTCCAGTATTGTCTTATTGGTTTGAGTAATGCTGTCCTCAGAATTACTGATCATTTTGCAAGGACTCTCAAGACAACTGCAAATGCTCCAAAGATGATGGGTATGATCGTCAACTCCGAATTACCTTTCGGGGAGAGATGTTATATATTCATCTGCATTTGTCTGTCTGTGTATCTGTCAGTCTGTTTTTGCATATTTATTTTTTTGTCCATACAATATGTCCATAAGTTCTCCATGAATTTCAATAACATATTGTGGAAAATGCAGCATGAATCAAGGAATAACTGATTAAACCCCAGGTTTTTTGTTTTTTTTCTTTGATTTTGTTCACATAACGAGCAATTTGTTACCTTTTCATATTTACGGACAATGTTACTCTGTCTATAGGAAATAGTCAAATGTTGAAATGAATCAAGGTTCAAAGCGATTTCTCCGGTGAATAATTACCACAAGCTTTTGTCGCAGCATGGTGTTGGATACGAAACCCGATTGTTGAGTTCTTAGTGACAATGGGATTGGCGGAGGCTTGCACTCTCTGAGTGCTTTCTCGATTTTTTACGTTATCATTGTAATTATTGCAGTCGCAACAAAAAGACTAATTATGTTTAGTATTCAGCGTAAATATTGGTGTAGACTTTGATAATAATGGTGACCATGGATTCTATTATTTCCCTTATCAGCGGTACTTTTGATATAGATGTGTCACCGGGTTGTACGTAGTCTATCGCAGCTCACAAAGTTACAAACTTTCTTTCATCATCGCCAACACCATAAGCCCGATATTGAAAGAAAGTATCACTTAAAAGAGGGATGAAAGATAACAATCAGTATTCAATAATGCCTGCAATCATTTTGTAGTGTCCAAAACAATAACAAAAAGTTTTTTTTTAAAAAGAAAGAAAAAGAACACGCTTCTCTATTTATTCCGGGCAACCTTTCAGAGTTATTACAACTACTACTGCTTCTACTAAAAGATCGCCCGAGTTCTTTTCTCTCGTCGAAAGTGAGGAGACCTGTGTATCACTTGGGTGCTCCCGGGTAGAAGAATAAGGGTGGCGTGATTGGGAGCTCCTTTGCATACAAATAACAGGCAGGCAAAGAGACGGAGACTGAGTGGGGAGAGAAAGAGTGAGAGGGAGAGAGAGTTATGTAGATATAGCAACAAAGACTAATGATGATTTCTCGTGTTTCTACTTACTACACATCGCAAGGGTTTTTTTTTCTCTTATGATAATGCAGAGAGAGGGGGGGCATAACAACTTTTTACCATAAGTTGTGCTCGGGCGCCTACTGTGGCACGATCAAGCAGCTAGTCTCGTGGATTAAGTCGTTAATGCAATGAATTCACAAGCGCTCCGTTATTGTAACCTTGTGCCAGAATAAGTTAAGAAAGGGCACTAGTAAGCAAGATAATCTTGCAGACCATTATTACAGCAGTGAGTTCGAACCTCTCTAAATTTGTGTGTATAATCTTTATCTTTACAATCAAAGACCAAATTCACAGGTCTGGACATTAACGGGGGGTGGGGCAACTGGATATCTTCCCCCGACTAAGCCTCTTCAGCAAGGGCGAGAAGGTTTGGAAGTCGGAACCTTACACTTCATAAAGCATAATGGCACAGCACGATTGTAATTTGAGGTACCCACATAAAATTTTGAAGCTAGATTAATAATGTGGGCCTCACCATCCTCCCCGTGTTGTAACGCAAACTGCGCTATAACGAACCGCGTTATAACTGGGGCGGGAAGTAATTGGACAAGTCAACGAAGTAACAACCATGTCCCGCTTTTACTCAGAGCCTAGTGGTCAACTTGAACTGTGTTTGCTTAGTGAGAACCATTTGAATTGTTCATTTACTTCTTATGAGCGGTCACCCAGCATATTCACTCGGTGGGTATTCTACGTGTCAGAAATCCTCACCTCTATTCATTCTCGGGCAAACGAATCCCAAGTTTATTGGCTTAAGAAATGTGTCCATTAAAATAGACGTAAACGTATATAAAAAAATGATAATGCTCAAACAGGGGTTGATTTTTTCTCCCGCGACACATTTCTTTTTCGTGGGAGATTTTGCTGTAAAGTAGGTGTCGAATTTATCAAAAAATTGTACATGTTTCTCTGCAATCCATAAGTGAATCTTTCGTAGACAGAATTGGCGAGAACGAAAAAATTTTGAACGATTTGAAAATGGTGATGAAGGTATGTTAGATTGAGTCGTCGGAGAATGGGTTAGTGGTACAATGATGCTATGGTGGAAGCAAATAATATTATTCATTGTACCTCTTCGTTTCCCAATACTACATTATATGATGGGTAATAATTCCCAAGTGATTTCTACTCTTTAATAAATCACATTTTGAGAACTCCTGCCTCCTTAGGTTCTCCCTATGGACCCCTTTGTCTGGATAAGATGCACTCCCTTCAGACCCCTATTATTGTCCCTGCTTACGAATGCAGCGGTTTGAATATTGCACAAATCCGATTAGGGCTCTTTTGAGGTTGTAACTTTTTACGTTGTAAATTGGGGTTGACGGTAATCTTTTTGTCTTACAAATGCAAGTTGAATATCTTAGTTTGAGACCAGCACAGAAAGGCTTCAAAAATCCATACAAAGGCTCCAAAACGAACTGATCAGCTTATAACGCTTTTAAGAAGTTAAAGGCCTTAATTTGTTCTCCATTAGACACCCGGATCGTCTCTGAATGAACTTCAAGAAGAAATTACGATTACAATTTGACACGTCAGATGCACTGTTTATGTCGTACCTAAACGAACTCTTGATGCATTATATTCTGATTAAGAACCAGTTAATGGCTTATGACTTCGTTATTGCGTTATATATATATATATATATATATATATATATATATATATATATATATATATATATATATATATATGATTTTATATAGTTACCGACGTATCAATACTCTATGACCCCTTGCCTAATCAAGTGTTGGTCCTCCATGCATCAGCCAAGCAAAACGGTTCTCAACCGATCAGGCATGGACTCTTAACGACCTCTAAATGTTTCCTGTGGGATCTGGCACCTACAGGTTATTTCACTATGGCAAGTAACGTGTTGGAGTTTCCGTCGAGTGAACTTCTCATAAGTGTCCAATAGGATTCAGATATGAGTAGATAGTAGCCTGGGAAACATAGAGGAATCTTTTTACTTGTTCCAGAAACCGTTCCGGTACAACTTTTGTAGTTGGACAGGGGGCACTGTCCTGCTAAAGAATGTCAGTGCCACTGTAGAAGACAGTTGCCATTAGTGGGGGGGGGGGTAACTGATCTACTATGAGGCTGTGATAGATGGTACGAAACGTAGGTGGTAGGAGTCCTTTATTGTCAGTCGATGGACATAAACCTTCCAAGGGATTCGCCACATTTATCGATCATGAACGTCACGGAGCCATTATTTTCTGCATTTGTCTAGTTCATCTCCCCATCTTGTATTCTGCCGGCCTCGGTTTTGCATGTGATCTCTTGGGATCCATATTGTGAGTCGTGATGTCCATCGGTTGTCTGCCATTCTTGCTGCATGACCTGCACATTGACATTCAAGTTTTGTGATAGATTCTATGTCTCGGACACCTGATTTCTTCCAGATATACTGTGCTGTTTTTGATCTCTCCATATGAGGTTGAACATGATTTTCTCATGCACGCGTTACATGCTTCTCAGTTTGCGAGTCTGTCTTTTGGTTAGGTTCCATGTTTTAGCTCCATAAGTGACTATCGGGAGGATGCATTGGTTGTATACTCTTCTTTTTAGGATTAATGGGATCGTCTTGTTTTTGAAAGTTGACCTTGCTCTGCCGAAAGCTTGCTGTCCTCGAGTGATTCTTCGTTTGATTTCTTCTTTTGTGGGCTCCTTAGAGATTCGTTGTCGTCAGTGAATGTAGTGGTCTACTTTCTCCAGTTTTGCATCATCGATTTTGACAGATGTGTTCTTATTCTCGACGTGGTTGATGCACATGACCTTGGTTTTACTGAAGTTCATGTGTAGGCCAACTTTCTTGCTTTCTTCATTTGGTTCATCTAGCATTAGTTGAAGATCATGTAGATTCTCTGCGATAAGGACGATGTCGTCTGCAAGTCTGAGGTTGCTCAGATATTCGCCGTATATTTGGATTCCTCTATTCTCCCAGTCCAGGTTTCGGAACATCATCTCGGGGCAGGCCGTGAAGTGTTTGGATGAGCTGGTATCACACTGTCTTATTCTTTCTTTATCACACAAACTATCACACCGTCTCCAATGGGGTTGTTCTCCCACAGTGCATTCTAGTGACATCAGGTACCGAGCTGTCCACCTTATTCCGGAGAAAGCTAGACTCATCAGACCATATGACACCCCTGCATTCATACGAGGTACCATTCGGATGTCCATATGCTTACTGAAGACTTCAGACTAAGGACATTGGTTAACAAAGTTGCTCCGACTGGCCAGCGGCAGCGCAGCCCCATACGCGACAATGATCGATGTACTGAACCATTCATTCATCCATCTTGATTAAAGCTCTCAGCATTATATTAGCTCTTACTTGGCGCGGGAAGCCATCGTTCGCTTCTTGCATCAATAAGTCTTTCCCACCCAAAACCTTGTCAGTGGTTAATGAGTTTCTCTCCTCGAACCACTGCCGATATGTACTTACGAGCTGGACTGTTTTGGGAATGATCTGACCTAGTCTTTGGTCCATGACAATTTGGCATTTATCAAAATCACACGAATATTTCTTCTTGTCTATAACCGTGGCAATTAACACAACAATGGAGGCCGACTTACCTACTTCTATAGCCCTTAAACTGAGAAGCGCAGTTATTAAGAGACAGTAGCAGTCGCTTTTGCCACGTGTCGCAGGTCAAAAGCGTATACGAATATATCTATGCTTTGCCAAAAGAAACCATAACAGCAGAAATATAAACGTGTTTGCGAACCGAACCCCTTTCTACTATATCTCCAGCTCTACTCTAAACCAACTTGATATTCAAAGTTGAATGTATCGAGCACTCTATGAACTAAACCCACCATACACTGGATATTGCATTATATAATATTACATTATATTATGATATATTACATCCCTGATTTGTACAGTGTAATGTGAAAATATTTCAAACATCTACGATCTCCTGGCGATATTGCTCTAGTATCAAAAACATTAGATGAGTTACAAAAGATGCAAATTGATCCGAATATGGATAGCCCCAAAGCAGGACAAAGGATGAAGTGAAATAAAACGACGTATTATGTTTAGTTCGGAAGCTTTTAGTAAAAATAGTGACATATTGAAGAGCTACTTACTGATATGTTTAAAATATAAAATGTTCAATTAATTTATAATACCAAGTATGATGAACAGATGTGAAATATAGAAACTAACAAAATCACATGAAAACAAACTTTGGGGAACAAAATGATCAATGGAAAGAGTAATGCTAGGAATAGCTCCAAGAGATTGACATTGGTCAACATGGATCCCCGAGAGCACACAAGTGTATAATATATCATAGAAGTGATTAGTTGACAAAATGGTGATGGGGAGGACGCATAGCAAGAAGGAGAGATATCATATGGGGCAAAATGTTGATCGATTGGTGTCCTAGTGATAGCAAGCGCTGTAGGAGAGGACATGACGAAGATTAGCAAAGTGATGGTGGCTTGGAAAGGGCTGGGAAAGGTTTTTGTCCAAAAATGGACTTGCATTCGCTGATGTTGTTGATGATGATGATTGTGGAGACACATGATATGATATATATAATCTAGTATTTATATATATATTGTGCAGGTGTGATAATATGGTATGTGATATATATTGTGAGATACGTATACATAAATTTGTTTGAGTGTGTGTGTGCATGCGCTTGTGTTTATGCATGTGTGTGTGTGTGCATGCGCTTCTGTTTGTGCTTGTGCGTGTGCGTATGCCTGCGAGCTCTTGTGAGCATAGTCATGTGCAGGTATGCTATAAAGCAAAAGAGATCCAAGCTTGTAGCTGTAGAGGAAAACGTTCCCAACTGGGGAAAAAGAATTACTCTCCTACAGGTTAAACTTGTTGGCTTTCAAAATTCTTGCAGGCTGAAAACCATTTGATTTGTAATTCAATAAAAAAAATGACGTTCAGATATGTATAAAGGTTGGGAGTAGTTAGGTGTGGATTTTTTCGTAGGCACCAGTGATCTTAGTTCGAATCCAGTTGAAAATCCAGATTTCGAAAACTGGTTTTTATGTACATTTGTACTACATAATCTTCCTACCTTCGTACCTGACTAGTTAGTAAGTGTGTGGTACAATCGTGTACTAGACAATGTTTGCAAAATGTTTTGAAGACCATGGGCATGGGAGATACGAAACATGGCAAACAAAAGGCAAATCGATCCAGATCTTTTAATCCTGTCAAGACTAGCCTATTAAGGTAACCATTCTTAACCTTTTCTGATCACGTCTCCTCAAGAGCTCTTGTTGTATTCCAGGCCCCTGTCAAATAGGAATTAAACCCGAACAGATGGAAAGATATTCATTGAAATAATGTTTTTTTACGATTTCACTCATTGGCCCCTGATTAACCAAGGGGCCATATTTCCCCCATTCAAAATGGCTGTGAGATGCTCAATGTCTGATTTTTAAAAGGATATTAAAAAAGGCCAAAATACGTTAATTTCTTTGAATGGTTAAAGAAAATATCTTTTTATTAAATAAAAGTTTTCCATAATTTTGAAGCACCAAAATCATCATGGGATACATTAGTCCCATTAGTCATTTATTACAGGACAGATGAAAAACATGGAATTAACAGATCACTTCACTTCCAATACTTCTCTGTTCATTCATGTAAAGCGAATTAATTCCTGTGGGTACTTCATACAATGATGACGCTATTGCCTGCGGCTGTAAAAGCCAGCAAAATCTCATTTACTTCATTTTCTGCAACGTATGTCCCAGCAGATTTCTGAAAGAGATCTACAAGACGCATATATACCAGTAGTCATAAAAAAGATATCAGGATAAACAAGTACGAGTAGTCTCAAAAAGCAGTATTTCAAGGTGGTCAGAAAATTAGGCCTTGGAAAATTTAGTCGAGAAAATTCGGTCTATTTTGAATTACGTATAAGACCGAACATTCTGAAAAGAAATTTTCTCAGACCGAATTTTCTCATTTTCAAATTACTCATTCAAGTAAAACTCAACATTATGATTGTCTTTCAATAATTTCTACACTTTCAATTTCATTCAAAAAAATTCAATACTGCTGAAATGGTCTCCAACTGATTCCTATCCTTATAAACCCCTTTTTTTTTTTATAAGATTTCCATAATTTCTGAGACCAAATTTTCCATGACCGAATTCTCTGAGACCGAATTTTCCTAGCTCCATATTTCAACCCATACTCGCCAAGGATTTTCCCACGAGCTACTTCACAGGATTTGTTTCAAGCAGTTTTAATTCTTAGCATATACAGCATTAAAAAAAAAAACGACAAAAAAGCGAAATCTACTTTGACACCATTACAATTGTAACTGATTGAAGCGGGTGAAATGTATTCGAAGAATGTGTTCCAGCGTCATGTTAATAAGCTCGTCTGAGCACGAGCCTTGGCACACGATTTCATATAAGCCAGGAAAGTATGTTGACACGTAAGATTAACAACAACCAGCTGTTACCACGGATATCCTCAGGCAAATTATCTTTTACTAGTTTACCGTTGCCGTAAAAAATGACGGCTATAATTAAGTGATTTTACAATTGCATTGTACTGGTACTGTGTTTTCTTGTTTACGTCAAACATTTCCTGAATATTAAACTAATCCCAAAGTAAAATAAGTGAAGATAGGATTCACAAAGTTTAACGTAACATAGAATTGTATTTCAACTCAGTTACGTCACCAAGCGTCAATGATAACGTGAACGTGACAGATGACACATGTACATTGTTAATTGATATGCGTGGATTATGTTTGTTTTGTTTTTCTCCCCAAGATGACAGAGTTTAGAGAGGTTCCCACATGAAAAGCAAAACTTAGTTGCTCCCGTGTCGCTCGAAAATAGGGCAATCATTCTACACCAATTTTTCCGAGCGGTCAATCGAGACCTAATCTTTATTTATTGCAACTGTTGGAGGTTTGGGGTCGCTGAAGTGACGCCCAAGATGAACTGCTTTACAGGGCTAGAGGGCTCGAACTTACCTGTCATTTACCTATAACTGAGGGTCATGCTTTTCCCAAGGGTATTAGTGCGAAATGAACGCTAACTGTCATAGCCGGAGTTTGAACTCGGCTAACCGTTTCCATTCTATATACCTTTAACCGTAAGGCCATCGACCCCTCTCAAAACAGACCAGACAGCAAAATCGCAAATTATATTCTTTTGCGACGAGAGAAATAAGACTGTACATCATATTATTATATGAATTATTATATTGAATGTTTCAAATCAGTTCAGAAGGAATACAAACGTAGACGCAACTGGGTAGGAACGGCTATTCATTTGCAAATGATTTAGGTTTGACCCACAAATAAATGGTTAAACCAGACGCCATATTGGAGAATAGAACAATCGAGATTTTTTTTTTGAACTTGGGAATCCACACGGGTCACCAAATCTAGGCCAGGAGACCAGATCTAGTCAGCGTTAATAGAAAATAGATGATAGTCAGATTCTGGATGTTATCGTTCCAGCAGACCTGGATCTGGCTACGGTACTAAAAAAAGGGTGTGGAACAGGAAGGTAACGATTATACCATTAATCACTGGAGCATTTGGAACTGTCCAAGCAAGAAGACCGAAAGTATTGGAGATCTGACATCACCATTGTTGAAATCAGCTATAATACTGGGGAGAGTGCTGGGGGCATTGACAAGGGTTGTAGTCCCTTGATCTCATGCAAAAGTCATCATATGAAACTTCATGATTTAGTAGTAGTAGTAGTAGAAGGAGAAGAATTTGGAACTTTGAAATTTAAACGGATCTCCCCATAGAACAATGGCTCTCAGTTCCAGTTTATATTCCTCCCCTTGCGATCCAAGGTTTCCTCAATCCCTCACCAATTTGGAATTGTCATCAAGTACTTTCCATTATACTTTCCTCGCTTGACTGAAATTCCTCCCCAATTCCTCCCCAGGTTGTTAATACTTCCCTCAGGAATCCCTACCCCAACCGCCAGGACATTTTCCCTGGAATCCACGTGCCTCTCACAGTGTATTACTGCAATAGAGCCTAAGCGTCGTGAAAAAATAAATGGTGGTCTCTCAGATGATGGATTTCGCGGTTCCAGCAAACCAAGGCGTGAAATTGAGAGGAGGTGAAAAGTTGGGAAATTGCAGGACCTTGCCAGAGAGGGGGAAATATTAATGGAACGTCATGGTGACAGTCGTGCCTATCATCATCGGTGCACTCGGAACAGTCTCGAAGAGCCTTGCCAACAGATCAAAAGAACTGAGATCGAAGGAAGAATCGAAACCATCCAGACGACAGCATTTCAAAAATCAGCAAGACTACTGCAGAGCCTCCGGGAGTATTGAGGAGGTATGTTGTCACTTAATCTCCATTGAAAACCATCAGTTTTTTGCTATGAAAAGCAAATGAGCGTAATCCAAGCTTGTGTTTCATCTTTACAATACTTGTTATTATGTATTATGATATTTATAAGATCAACCAACAACACTTACATTTCAATCGTTCATCAATAACCAATGATTCAGTTTATGGAAATAAATTTATACTCAAGACTTGCTATCATTTGATCACCAGTAAAAGACACCTAATGCACTGAATTGGACGAGGCCAGAATGATCTTTATAATTATTCGGAAATATCTGGAGTGTCTTCGCGAAGACATTAAATGAGCTGACGATCCGAGAATGAGTAGTGAATATAAACCACATCACTGTTGGAAACAGCGAAAATTACTGAGGTAAGTATTGTAGATTCGTAGAGTTAGAGGCACGTCTCACGATTCCTAGAGATAAGCACCTGATACGCCAGCAGAATCACGCTGAAAGCAACGGTTCTCGTTCGATCACTGCATTTAATCAACGTCGAGCCTGATCTGAACTTAGATAGGGGGGCACTCAGGAACATCAGGTATTGCGAGCATGTGCTGCTCATATGTACGCGAGTAGGGCCCCTAGCGACCTTGTGTCACATTCTGCGAGGAGCAAATAATAAATAATAACTACACCTGGTGAGAAAATGAAAATAATAATTATCGGTCGTTAGCCGTGTGAATAAAGTGTATAATAAGAAGAAAAAATTACAAAAAATTAAAAACATCTCAACTTGGAGATCCTGCCCACAAAACATGAGACGTAAATTCAACAAACGTAGGCATTGTATTTTGTGTTTTTATAAAACACCACGTGATACAGAAGCTCGTATTTACGAAGTAATTTCGTTCATCTCCCATTTCACAAAAAACTTAGTGTTTCCCCCTTTGGTTTCAAACAGCTATGTTTGTTCACACAAAAATATTCGCTTTCAATGTAAACATGTTTATTTTGTTTAAAAGCTATTTTTCTGTTTTACAAGCGTTGTAGTAGTATTACTACTATTACAACTACTACTACTACTATTACAACTACTATTACTACTACAACAAGAACTGGTAGAGACTAAACTCCTAAATGAATTAAAATGTAAATACTTCGAGAGTGACGGCCGAATTTGAAGTTGTGATCGCGACAACTTATATATATATATATATATATATATATATATATACATATATATATATATATATATATATAGAGAGAGAGAGAGAGAGAGAGAGAGAGAGAAGATGAAGGTAAACCAATCAAGGAAGTAGGTTTGGGGAACTAGGTGAACGGTAAAGCAGGATTTGGGGGTCTAGGTATGTTGTAATGTTTCTTATAGTAGACACTGAACATATAAGAAACCAGGAAAATAGAAAGTAGGTATATGCCGCACCACCAGACTCACATTTACCCCACAAGGTAAGAAGTAGTCGGAATTAAGGCTTAATAACAAAAATAATGATAGAACTTGCCATGAAAGCCAATAATTGAATGACCGTCGCGTCAAAATAAATATGGTTAGAATGAATACTTTTTATGACATCACTGATGTTTATCACTTTTTCCAAAAATAAAAATGTAGCATTTTTAGTGGAGCACTGATGCCAATTTTCAAGTAGACAAAATGGTATGGCCAGGAGCGCTTGAATAAACAGACACGTAGAAAAAAATACATATACACACCAAAATATTTTTTAAAAGTGGGGGATATGACACGTCATTGTTTGGGGCCCGTGTGAATTGACTATCTAGACCTGGCTCTGTGACTCCCTGATGGTCCATAAGGGTATTACTGGGGGTCTGTGGGCAACTTATGAGAGATTTGAAGGCCCGGGGGGGGGGCGCTACTTGGTTACCTCCTCTCCTCCGACATTTAGTGAGATTTTTCAAATTGTATGATGTTAGTGGGAATGCAGTAGGTGAACTACTATTCGAAAAGCTTTTTTCATTGTTTCAAATTCGGCCCCAACCCACCCCTCAGCTAGACCCCTGACTATGAATGTATCATATCAAATTGAAAGATTTTGTCAGAGTGGATACTCGTAAAAATAAATGGGACTTCTTTTTTTTTTGTAATGAATGAAAATCAAATAAATAAATAAACACACCAAAAAAAAAAAGAGAGAGAAAGGGGATACACTACGAAGCCTCATTTCCTCACGGAAACTTCCTACTTTTGTTACTCTCCTTTTTATCAATAACTCTCATTCTTAGTGTGGTGACGTCATCACCATATGCCCACATATCACTGAGAACAAACCGGATGTAACAAATAAAAAAAGTTCTGTTGACACTAGCTCCTCGACCGACTCCCCCCGACCCACACACACTCACACTTATCCCCAGAAAACTTTAAAACATCAAGATTTCGTAATGTACAGAAAGTTGTTGCATTTGGCTTTCTTCTTCGTTTATGTAGACCCTTTCTTTGTATGACAATAGCTTGAACGCTGATTACCTCATTTATTTATTTGGTTAAACCCTTGCAGCAATTTATAACCTACTTTAAATTACAATTATAAATCATTACATCCTTTATTATACACATCTGGCGCGATGAGGTACACATTGAATTCCCCGATGTGAAGGACGCTCCAGGCTCATGGACGCAACCTAACTTCGGCGTGCAACATTTTGGGGGTAAAAAAAAAACAACAATTATCTTCGGCTTGTTAGACACGGGTTAATTTTTTCAGACTTATTTCTTGTCTTCGACACCCAAATTTGAGGTATTTTTTTTTTAATTGATTTTCCACTATTTCAAAATTGGTAAAGAAATAAATAGAAATCCATGGTTTTTATTAAAACGCTAATAATGTGCTCAATCGTTTCCGATTTGTTCTTTGTTTGTTTGGAGTTTGTTTTTTTTTTTTTGGCGGGGGGGTCTTTTTTTTCTGAGAAAATATGATGGTCACTAGACTTGTTATCATTGTCAAAATATCAAAAATAAAATTATACCAAGAGACAGATGTATATAGGGTCGGATCTCGTTAATATACAGAATCCAATAATTCCTATCAGCCACTTGAGTGAATTGGGATTTTATTCTAAATTTTTTCATCTATTTCTTTTAGAGTGCATTGGAGTGTGTGTGTGTGTGTGTGTGTGTGTGTGTGTGTGTGTGTGTGTGTGTGTGTGTGTGTGTGTGTGTGTGTGTGAGTGAGTGAGTGTTTGAGTGTGTGTGTGTGTGTATACGTGTCTGTGTGCATCTGCTTGCGTGCGCGTGTGTGAATCCGCTTGCGTGTGCGCGAGTGTAATTGCCTACATGTATGCGTGCGTGCGTGCTCGTGTGTATAAGTAAGTGCGAGTGTGTTTCGTGCGCGTGTGTGTATGTATGTGTGTACGTATGTGTATGCGTGTGTGTGTGTGTGTATGTGTGCGTGTATGTGTGTGTGGAGCTAAACTTTTAGTGGTGCCAGTTCGGTGACTACAGTGGCCGAGTAACGCAGTTCGGGGTGGAGAGATGGGTGATGAGAGAGAGAGAGAGAGAGAGATTGAAAAAAGGCGACAAATAGAGAGGGGGGTAACGAGCGGAAGAGAGAGCAGGAATAGTAGCAAATAGTTGTAAATTGTTGAATATGATGCTTAAAAAGGAGAATGGTAGTTAGCTGAGTAGCGAATTTGATCAGGAATAATAAATCAATCTCACTTTACCTAATTATCAAACGTTGTGCTAACAAAAAAAATTGTTGTTAGAAACGAACGTTTATTAGAATAACATTCAAGTAAAAATTATCATCAGTTTTCCTATTCTTCAGTATTTTCATTGTTCCTCTCTCTAGCCCCTCTCCCTCTCTCTCTCTTTCCACACACATACACACACGTTCATATCTATCTATCCATCCAAGTCTGATCATATCTATCAATCTATCTATCCATCCATCTGTGTGTTCACATCAATTAATTATTGTGATAAAAAGTGAAACAATGAGATTTTATATGAAACCGGTGTATGCTATAATGAGGTACATTCTATGTACGCATAGTTCTTCCTTGTTGATCACTTGTATTTCTAGAACCGAAGTATAAAGTTTTATCATAGAAATAACGAGGAAAAATGGCCCAGAAGCACTCTAGCAATATCTATCAAAAGTTTAGCGGAATAAACATTAGATGCTTGAAAGCCATAATAAAATCCCAAATAAAATAGAATAAAACACGAAACTATTATTTCCATACTCTTATGGGATGGGAATGGGTAACGATAATAATAATGAGGATTCCAGGGTGGGATGATGATGATGATGATGGTGGTGATGATGATGATATACCCGTGATATTTACAAGGCTTTGCACAAGGTTTCAGTAGAACAGTCCCTAGTAATTTACAGAACTAGCTTCCTGGATGACGGTAGTTGGCACAAAAGATGTAAACTATGCTTTCTAGCATAGTGAGGCACAAGGACAAAATAGAGGAGCTCCTATTGATAATCTATCTCACTATCTTTTTAGAAATAGCTTCATACTCCAGGTACCGCCCACCAGGGGCGTAGCTGAAGATTTGGGACCCACAGGAGGGGGGGCGTGCCCACTGAGGGTCTACTCTACAACAATTAATGAGATTTGTTATTGAATACTGCTAGTAAGAAATATAATAGGTGAACCACTATTCATAAAGCTTTGCCCCCTCCCCATCAGAAACTCGGGCTGGGGGTCCATTTAAAATCGCCCCCGCCCCTCAATTACACTCGTGCCGTCGATATTTATTAAGCAAAGCCAAGACTAGCACAACGCTGCAATGTTGGTACAACCGGAGAGGATCGAACTCACGAGTAATGATATGCTAAGCTCGCTCTACAACAGGCGAATTTTAATAAGGATTATTTTTACTGTAAGTGAACAACGTAAATTTTTACGAATTATCACGTATTTCGAGCTTTGAACAACTCCAGTACAGGTATTATGTCTGTCCCACTTCCACCACATAGCTGCTTATCCAGTGGTTGTACCACTAAATCTTTTGACATCTGAATCTTTTTAACGCCGTATGGGAGAAAAAAATAAAGAGTGTATGTAAGATGAAGATGCTGATAAAATTTTCTTTCATTGACAACTCAGATGTTTTGGTCTAATACATTTCATTTTTACAGTTGGTTTGCCGCGTAAGTCAAGTATATTTCTCAGCCATAATACAATAAAGTTTGAGAACCACAGCCTCAGGGATACGGTAACCACCCCCTCTCAGTGCTGTCAACCTGTCAAGTGACCAAAACAAACAAATAAAGAAAATGACGAATGAGAGGTTTCAATCAAGATAATCTCCTTTATCGTAAACTTGGTCAGCCTCTTATATGTATTTCCCGCCAGATGTCGGCGTTCAAGTCCTGCTAAAAAAAAAAACAGGAGAGGCTCTCTTTACGCGAAAGATAGTCACAGTGCTATCTTCCCACTTTCTATTTCTCACCTATTTGGTCTTGCGCTGAGATTAGTAAATGCATATATCAAACGCAATGTGTATTCACACACGCACATACAGTCACACTTTGTAAAAAAATTTCCAATGAGCACTCAGATACTACACTCTGACTCTATGCAGAAGTACCGGCGAACGGCACTCTGATTCTCGGGGGGGGGGCAGCCACTGATTTGGGGCAGATTGACCGATTGACACGTAAACAATCCCGTCATTTTTTGACAAGTACTATGCTAGTATCGATAAGTTCAGAAAGTATTGGCGATAAGTTCAGAAAGTACTGGCACCGTGACGCTCACGATAGAGAGGTCAGGCGAATCTTGGGGAATGTCTAAATCAAACAACGGACGCTGAAAGACTGCTGCTGTCGATGATGATGATGATGCTAATATCGATATGTTTGTGAATATGAGCCGCGTAGCTACTTCAAGACACCTCACGCTCAGAACAACCCTCTGACTCTAAACAGGACGAGACTAACAGCTGCCCAAAAGTAAGGGCTGGCCTGCCAAGGAGTTACATCGGTCCACAAGGGCTCGAAATATCAATTTCACCGAATGATGCTAAATCTAAACATTCAACCACTTGTTAAATTTCTATATTCGACCACGAAAATATCTTTCATTACAACACTAAAAGTTGTCCGGGGTTTTCTGGGCCCTGGAAAATGTTAAATGATAACGTCAACTCTAGTATTCTAGGACCATTCGAATTGACAACACTACTAAAAACCGTAATCGTATAAAATAACAAAAATATACGCCGTGGCGAGAAGAACGGGGGGGGGGTGAATGAGAAGGAGAAAGAGAAAGAGAAAAAGAAAGAAAAAAGAAAAAGAAAGAGAGAGAGTCGTAAGGAGACTTTATGCCTCGTGAAAGAGAAAACGTGGGTTGGTGTGAGTGGTCGAACGGTAATCGGCACATGGAACTGGACCAGCGAGCTGAGTTCTAAATCCACCTGAAACAATTGGCATTCACTTTGCACTTGTTATGTCATGGGGAAAGGCACGTAATGCGCAATGGGCCAGCGTGGCAGGGTAAGGAGCATCATCCCCCCGCATAAACACATGTTTGACACTTACTTCAGCAGGGCCTATGTCCAACAACGGATAATAAAAAAAGCTAAATATCAAAATTAGAAAGAGACGAATAAGAAAATCATACGGAAATAGGAAGAAAGGTTTCTTGAAAGAATCAATCTGTGAAATCATAACAAATACGCTGGCTACGGCTTCAGCCTCCTTGCTACCCATAAACTTACTCTGTCCGTTTGCGATGTATGAAATAAACTTAGAAAAGTACCTGAAGAGGCGTCACTTGCTTCGCCCTGCCTTATTCTAATCGTAGATAGGGATATATATTTTTTCGTACCTTACCCAAGGGCATTGGTGCAAAGTGAGTATAAACTGTCCAAGCTAGGATTTGAACTCGCCTTGCCGGGTCTATTCTCCGTGCTATTGCCCGCACGTACACCTCACACCTCCGAATCGAAACAAAACAAGACCAAATCTACGTTTACTTATGCAACAATTATAAGACTTAAATAATAATAATAATAATATTGACAGGGTTTATAAGAAAGGAGACAGAGCGTACATCGTACCCTGGTCAAGAGATCCAAGGGGTTGTCCAAACGGGCCTAAAACAGGGTGTTTAGTGGAGAAGGGAAGTTAATCCGAAATAAACTTCGATCAAATTCCTCACAATGCTCGACCAACAGCATTTAATGTGGAAATAACACGTATTTTCGAGGTTGAATATTGAAATTCAACATACATGGGTGATTTGTTAAATGTTAGCATCCTCCAGAGCCCGGACGTTGGAATTAAGTATCTTTTAGTGTCTGTGCGTCGGAATTTAGCAACTTTCAGTGTTCAGGAGTTGGAATTTAGAATATCTTGGGGCCCGGACATGCCTGCATTACCCCCGAGCAGATAGGTGCTTATCCCCAAGCAGGTCCGTGCACATCCCAGGGTAGACCTGCGTGAGTCCAAGCAGCTTTTAGTGTCACCCACTTTATAATATAAGATACAAAACCATTTACACCTGGCGCATGGTATGATTAATTACAATGCTAACCACCGTCTGGCAAAAGGCCAAAAATGTAGAGCACCCACCAAGGATCGAAATGATAATATTCTGCAAGCCCAACTAACTAACCACTGCTCTGCAGTGCGGGGGTCACCTGACGAATGGTGCAATTTAATCGAAAATCCAATATTTTGTAGAGAAGAAATAAAAATCATTCTGAAATAAATTGCAACTTTTGCGCATGACGGGCCATTCATTAGGGTTTGGGGTTAGAGAAGGGTGTTTGTCGATGAGCTTCAGACAAATACTAAATATTTAATGCGACATTTGCATAAATAAAGAGCCTGGAGAATTATTCCTGTCTACCTGAATGTTTTCACCATGTAAGGCAGATGGAATTCAGTAATTAAATTGGGTTACAATTAAATAATTATAATTCAATATAGGTCATCCACTTATATAGAATCCAATATCCATCGCAGTCTATAAGACTAAAACGTTTCAATGAACGCATAGATAGTGACTACACTCTGATCCAAGGTAGCGCCGATTCTTACGTAAATAATGCTGTCATTTTTACGGGTATAATGCTAACTAGGTTATATAAACGAGATCTTGTCCAGAACTTTTTATCAACTTTTATGTACTTTCAAAGTTTGTGTGGCAAATTTGTTTACGACGCACACGCAATTTCATTTTTTCCCCCCGAATGCGTGACATTTTAGAAAAAGAGAAACAATAAGTACGCCAGTCACGATAATCCATGTATATAAAATACCATGCGTATTCATATAATTATAAATCAAGCGTACGTACAGCGAGACGCAAATTTCGTTTTTCTCACCACTGTTTTTGTTTTTGTTTTGTTTTGTTTTGTTTTGTTTTTTGTTGTTGTTTTTCGTATATTTGTGTGCGTGCGTATGCGTGCGTGTGCGTGTGTGTGTATGTGTGTGCGTGCCTTGCTTCTTTTTTTTTTCAAGTTACGTCGAACACGCTAAAAAAAGCGACGTGAATTATTGCTACAGCCCCGATCAACAACGAGACTCAACATTAACAAGCAATAACCGGTCGAGTACGATACAAGCAGTTTCCACGGCTTTTGCTATTAAAACTTCTGTCACGGAGAGAACAAAACACGCTCACACACACATACACACAAACGAAACACACAAAAACAGCGGTCCGAGAGAATAAAAAAATGGTCAGTTTATTTCGTGCAGCCCTGTATTTCGATGGTCATCACGAACGGAGAAAGTTTAGTAACTGAACGGAGTCCGTGGATTGGATGGAAAAAAAGAATTTTCAAGTTGTATAAGTACTTGAAGCTATACCTTTTTCTGCCCTAGTTACATTCTAACTTGCACACAGCTACTTACTTAACTATCAAGCTTAGCTCCAGGGACCGGTTGACATACCTAACTCGTACGTTGGTAGCTGATGAGGAGATGTGCTCTACCAAGAGAGACCGACCTTCTTTTTGCTTTCGGCCTTACTTTTACTTACTTCTTTTTTTTTTACGAGGTTGGTTTGTATTCTGGAGTTTATTACGACAGAATAGTGTCATTCATTATGAATACAACTAAGTAAATGCTACACGAGCGCGTGCGCACGCGTGAACACACACGCATGCGCGAATAAACACACACTCACACACATTGATATACATATATATGAATACGCATGCATATATATATATATATATATATATATATATATATATATATATATATATATATACCAGCAATACACACGTACATATATATATAAGCGCACACACATACTCATATGTGCACATTTGCCTGCACACACACATACACACACACGTATATATGTGTCTGTGTGTGTGTATATTAGCCTTTATGCGCATACATATATAAAAGAACAAACAAATATATATATATATATATATATATATATATATATATATATATATATATATATATGTATATATATATATATATATATGCCTGCACTTTTGTACCTGATAACTAGCCAGGGTTTTTTAAAAATCTTTTTGCAAACTGCAAATAACACGGTCATTACATTGTGTAGAGTTTAAACCTTCCGTTTTTACAATTGATTAAAAATCTTTTTTTTTTAAATGCATATCTATGAGACGGATATCCAGGTACATTCCAAACTGGACCAATAACAATGAAGGCAGATATGTCAACACTAGTGAACTCACTTTCACGGCATGTCTCCATCTATCTGCCCGTAGATGACGCAATAACTGAAAAACTTGGAAGGCTGGCGCAACACAATCTTGCTATATATCTCTGCACTTGGCCGCTCGCCAAACTAATGCTACGTAAATAGATATCATAAATAAAGACACGCGGACTCTCAAAAAGTGCAGATGATAATTTGATAACTTCATGGGCTAAAACTCATCGGTGTAGGAAGTTCGTTTGAAACATGGATATTTTTTTTTTTTTTTACTGCTAAATATCATGAATTTTATGACTGCGATAAAACAATTACCGAATAACGGATCGTAAAAGTGCACAAACTTTGACTTCTAATGAGAAAAAAAATGAGAAAAAAAAAATAAGCGAATAGAGTTTTTAAAAAACGACAAAAAATCGTAATAGAATTAACAGAAACAACAATGGAGTTGTAGCTTTCATACAAAAACACGTACACACGCTTGTTGTGTACATTCTGACATACTTAAGCACTTAGCTCCGTCCTCAGAAAGCAGCTGTGTGTGTTAATTTACAAACATACAGCCACACGACAATCGGAGAGTGTGTGTAAACAAATTAAACACCAGACGCACTTACCGTAATATGAACGATAAACAAAACAACAATCTCAGTTTAATCTTCCAATATATTCATCAACTGATAATTAGATCATTTTGCAAGAATAAATTAGCATTAATTCGAAGTACCTGGTTTCTTGTGTCGTTTTTAAGAGTTCTCTTTCTATCCACCTCTCTCTATCTCTCTTTTCATAGTATTGTTTTCCTTAACACAGATCTTTCCTCTGACTAGTGCCCTCATCTTCGTTGATAGAATGACTATAACAAACAAGATGAGGACACTAGTCCGGCAATTCAGGGTATAGTATTGATAAAATTCAGACGGCCGGGACGTGACTATAACGAACTATCAAGGTGAGGACTCAAGTCCGAGTAATTCAGTGTGTAATAATGATAATTCCCCATCTCAAAAATTCAGACAAGCTGAAAGGTTATGACTATAACAATTAAGATGTGGACACTAGATCAAGTAAATCAGTGCAAAATAATGATAATTCCTCGACTCCGGATTCTAGAACGGAATTTATTTATTTGGTTCTTCTTTTTAAAGAAAGTTTCTCATTTTTTTTCTATTATCCAAAAAAAAAAAAAAAGATTCATATTTTTTTCCCATTCAGAGAGAAAAGAAATGTCAGGGAATTGAAAGGGTCGTGATCAATGATCCTCAGTGATATTATTTTTTTTTTAGGATTTTCTTCTACAAAAATACACGCGACGGGATATATAAACAGGGGGGGATAGATTGATATGAACAAACGCGCGCGCATAAACACACACACACACACACACATATATATATATATATATATATATATATATATATATATATATATATATTTGGAGAGAGAAAAGTATATGAACAGAGACAGATGTGTTAATAAATACAGAGAGAGAAAGGGTGAGAGGAGATTTTGAAAGAACGATATATATATATATATATATATATATATATATATATATATATATATATATATATATATATATATATATATATATATATATATATATATATATATATATATATAGAAACAGAGAGAGGGGGTAGAAAAATAGAAACAGAGAGAAGGTGGGATGAAGAAAAGAATTCGGTGCTGTACCGTAAGTAAGGCGGAGAGAAATTCATCTTCGCCCGTAACCACAGATTATAAGAAGCGTACACACACATACGAAGCAGTGATGCCAGCTTTATTTTCCTGTTTACATCCAAAATTGAGTCAGAAGAACATCTCCAAAAAGACTAGGAACATCTACATTCTCCAGATATGCATCTAAAATCTAGGAAATAGATTATACACTCAAAAATAAATCTAATGAGACTTAAATCTTCAACGCATGTCTTATTGAAATATCACTTGATTTATAAGAAATACGGCTTATTTTATTGCTATGAATGAAATGAAAAATATACCCCGTTCAATTAAAAATCCTCTAAATAGTAATTTCTTGCATCTACAAGAGTACGAAAAACATCTAGATTTAGATGAAAAACATCTAAATTGACAGCACAGATACGAAGACCAACCAAAACAACTTTGTATACAAAGTTTTATCCTGTATGCATCAGTATGTATGTGTGTGCTCATATTTGTTCGAGTGCGTGTATGTGAGAGGTGAGCATTAGAGATAGAGAAAGAGAGAGAGAGAGATTCTAGGTGCACATCGTTAAAAGCGTGCGTGTATGCATAGATAGATAGATAGATAGATAGATAGATAGATAGATATTCCGAATGCAAAATCTGTATGAACGTGCATTTGTGTGCACTATAAATAAATGCACGCAAATACATGCGCACATACGTACACATGGAAAGAGAGAGAGAGAGGGAAAAGATTTTTCATGCATCAGTATAAGTGTACGTGTGCGTATAATATACATTTACATATATATAAATATATATAGAGAGAGAGAGGGGGAGAGAGAGAGAAAGAAAGAGAAAGGGAATAGAGAGATGGGGGAAGAGAGATTTCATGTGCAGTTAGAGCGTGTGTGTACGTGTACAAAACATAGATATTTAGAGAGAAAAGGAAGAGAAAGAAAGATTCTGTGTGCGTATCAGTATGCATATATATATATATATATATATATATATATATATATATATATATATATATATGGAGAGAAAGAGGGGCGGGAGAGAGAGAGGAACGGGAGAGAGAGAGAGTGAAAGATAGAAGGTAATTAGCAAGAGCGTATGTATGTATGTGTGTACATATAAGTGTGTGCGTGCGCTCATGTGTGTAAAAAGAAACAAGAGATCGAAAGGGAAAGAGAGAATTGCAAGGCAAGGTAAAGGGGGAAGGTGGAGGGAGAGAGAGAGAGTTGTATGTTACAAAATCGAGAAAGGGAACTAAATATATATATATATATCTATATATATTTACAGAGAGAGAAAGAAAAAAAAAACTTGAAATAAAGTTACATTCGGAAAATTCGCGAAAAAAGTTTCTTTTTCTTTCTAACAAATGCAAATTAATCAATCAATTGTACTTGTAAAAACCTGGACGAACTCAACTTTGAGAGAAACGT